>PVJL010004034.1:119345-140692 GCA_004026885.1 Lyroderma lyra
TTTTTTTTTTTTTTTTTTTTTTTTTTTTTTTTTTTTTTTTTTTTTTTTTTTTTTTTTTTTTTTTTTTTTTTTTTTTTTTTTTTTTTTTTTTTTTTTTTTTTTTTTTTTTTTTTTTTTTTTTTTTTTTTTTTTTTTTTTTTTTTTTTTTTTTTTTTTTTTTTTTTTTTTTTTTTTTTTTTTTTTTTTTTTTTTTTTGACTTAGCGATATATTCTAGAAGTGTTTCCATAGTAGTACAGAGAAATATTTCTTATTCTTTTTTATAGATACATTGTACTCCATCATGAGACTATCACAATTTATTCATTTAGTCTTCATATGGTGGATATCTGGAAAATTTCCAGGCTTCATCCTGTATTTTTAAGAATCTGTCTTTAAGACTTTTTATGCCTAGTAGGCACAGTAAAGGAGTATGCATTATTTGGCCTAAAGAGATGATTCATACTCCCAGACAATCCTTAGCAAAAGTATTTTTAAAAAATGAAAGTCTTCATCTAAACAGATGGAAGGGGTTTAAAGTGGCGGTGGAGTCTGATTAAACAAAATGAAGGCATTGTTGACTTTTAAGTTTTTGATGCAAATGATGGAATAAAACATAAGTTAATCTCCACTTGTAGACTTAAAAACAAAACTTTGTCTCATTTTATTCTCTGCTTAATAAACTAATTTGTGGTCACTAACCTTCTAAATTTTATTCACGTGGTATCCAAGCTTAAAATGACCTTCCCACTTCTGCCCCTGTGTTCCATGTTTGCTAAGGATACCTTAGCTCACCCTTTGGGGTATAGCTCGGTATCCAACTTTACTGTTAAAAGTCTTTCCTGAGTGTGAACTTACATTAGATAAAATATGTAAAATCATCGTTTAAATTATTAGATGCCATGCTTTTGATAATTATTGCCAGTTGATCCATGTATTTATTTATGCACATGTTCATCTGTTCATCTCTAAACCATTTATTTATGTATATGTCTTCTAGAAGACATGGACATGTTGTAAGCTTCTCCCAAGTCCTCAGTATGGTTAATGAAATGAATACTTACATTCGCCACTCTGAGGCCGGTGTCTACATAGTTAAAACCTTCAATTCCCTCTCTACCCCGTGTTCCTCTGCTTCTGTAAATAAACGGTAGGCTTTGTGTCATATGAATACATTGTCTTCTGCTGACCTCATTTTATATTCACTTCCTTATTCTTGCAGCATTGAACAATCTTCGTTAATTCTTTATGATCTCTCACAGTGGATTCAAATTTCTCCTCTTAAATTTAAAGTTCAGGTTTTATAACCTTTAATGTGTTTTCATTTGAAAATTTAGCCAGCACTAATTGTGTTATTATGCAGCCACTATATCTCAGAAAGTATACCCTGTAACTTTTTCACTTATTTATGAAAAGGTCTCTGTGAGGTAGATATTGTGATTCCTATTTTACATACAAGGAAACGAGTTAGAGAGATTATATGACATGTTAAGGCTTGGCTTCAGTGACTAAGCTTTTGAAGCCAGAGTTTTCTCTGAAAGATCATGTTGACTCCTCTTAATGTGCTCTAAAGGTATATGTGCATTTAATTTAAGTGTGAGTTTAGGTGTCCTGGTATTGGAGCTGCTAACATCTTGTTCAGGATAGCTTGGGATGTTATGTAAGTAAGATTCTAATTCGCTGGGTCTGTCATATACAGTAGAAATTTCTATCACTTTTTCATTCTACCTTGGAGACTAAAAATGTTAGGGATTTATTCAGGAATTTTTAAGATCACAGCTTTGAAGTGACCTTTGAGCCAGCTATGGTAAAGCCCATAGTCTAGAAAGCATGCCTCTATTGTAATTCTTAGGGCCTTATTCAGTGTCTTTTGGACTCTTACTGAATTATGTTTAATTCATGTTTTATAACAACTTTGGTTGTCGGGCAAGGCAGTTCCACACATGTTAAAGGCCAAAAGGTAGACATAGAGGCCAAGTTCAGGACTTGCTAGAGAATGGAGCATCTGTGGAGGAAATTACATGACAGTAGAAGAAATGGTGGTTTGGGGACTGAAAATCTAAGGCAGACACAACCTTGTACACAATACACAAATCGGTATTTTAAGATCATGATCCTGAATTGTCAAGGAAAGGTTAAATTATGAACTATTGCTCTTCATTAAAAAACTGAAGGGAATATTTTAAAAATCTACAAATTTGGAAGATTCCTAAAACTTCATTTGTCTAGAAAAGTATCCATCCTCTGGACATGACAATGAATTAAATACTATAATAAACTAATATATTTTCCATGAAGAAATCATAGGTAAGAAATAAATTGCCTAGCACATGATGTTAATATAAAAAAAGTCATCTTGTGGCCAAGTGACCAAGTGAGAGTAGATTCCTTCACTTTCCAAGTTTAAGTTTGAAAGTCAACTCCATTGTAATTGAGCAAGTGCCTGAGGGGCCTCTCTATTGCATAGCCTACAAAACTGGGGTGCAGTCCAGGGGAGCTATCTGATTAGTATGCAAATGTCATGACACATAAGAACCAATGACCTTATATTTTTTTGAAAATTTCTATTTCACTCTTTTCTTTAAACATTTTTCAAAGGCAAAAGAGCTTTCCTTTTGCTGAAATTGCACCGCCTTGTCTTAGCTAACGAACCGAACCATCCAGTCTATTAACTGAACAACGTAACAGGAAACTTCATAAATATTTAAAACTGCTGCTATGAGTTAAACATTGGGATAAAGTCCTTTCATTAAGTACAATGTTAAAATAAACAGATAAATATATATAGCTTATGGCATGTATTGCAAATAAACCAAATGTTTGAATGAACAATATTTAAGTTTTCTTTAAACATTTACCTCAGTTAATGCTTTAAATAATTATGTTACATGTGTTTGGCTTATTAGACCAAAACAACTGATTTTAATGAAACATTTAGGGCTTTTAAAAAAAAAAATAAATGGTAAATAGGATTGGTTTTAGCTCTTTAGCAAACAGCAATTAGCAGAAGGGGCGAAGCATGAGGAAAATGTGAAGAGTTATTGTGAAGGTAAAGCTCAGTACAAGTCACAGAAGGTGACAGGAGCGTCAGGACAGTGACCCTATACCTCACGGATTTTGAGTCGGTGCTTTCTCCCTGTAGGCTGTGTATCTCCATTCCCATTAGACTGGGACTGAGAGCCTGTAGCGTGCCAGGCCCACGGTGCAGTTGGGTTAAAGGGATGATTAAGACATGACTCCTGTCCTTCAGGGCCTCACAGTCTTACATCACCACCCATCAACCTAGATTCCTCCCAGTGGGTCCTTGGATTACATTTTAAGAACTCTGCATTAGGACATGACTTTTGCAATAGTTTTACAGTATAAAGTGTTAATAATATGGTTAAAAACGAGCAAAGCAAAGGGAATAAAAGGATCAGTTGAGTATCCTTGGACAATTAAAGTAGGAAGTTGGGGTAAACACAAAAGATAAAACCTTGATAAGATTTTTAACAAATTGTTAAGAGAATGATTATTGTTTTAGTAATTTTACTAATAAATTTAGTAATTATTGTTTAGTGGGACTGTATTTTGTATTAAATATGTGGGGAAAATTTATGTTTCTATGTGGTAGTTTGTTTTCTTACATTAAAAGAGGCAGAATAGATAGTAAGTAATATTTGAGAGAGGCAAAAAAAAAAACAACATAAAC
Source organism: Lyroderma lyra (assembly GCA_004026885.1). Classification (NCBI taxonomy): domain Eukaryota; kingdom Metazoa; phylum Chordata; class Mammalia; order Chiroptera; family Megadermatidae; genus Lyroderma; species Lyroderma lyra. The sequence goes on from PVJL010004034.1 coordinate 123,014, forward strand.
ACCTCTCATTTGCCTGGGATAGTAGTATCTCTGAGTCTGAGTCTCAATTTACTTTTTCTTTTTTTTCAGTTTACTTCTTCAGTGGTAAAAATAATAACAGTAGCAAACACATGAAGGTGCTTAGGAAGTGCCAGGCAATGAAACCCCACGAGGCCCTCTAAATAGGTGATCTTCTCCCTGTCCCTCTCCCTGACTCTCTCCTCCCTCCCTTCCCCCCACTCTGCTCTGTCCCTTCCTCCCCTTTTCTTCTCCCCCTGCCCCACTTCCACTTCTCCCTCTCCTCCTCCCATTTTACTGAAAGAATGGTTAAGCCATGGCTGGGTCCCACACAGCTCAGCCGGCTGTCACGTGGCTGGTAGGCATTCTTGCTCTAAGGTCTCTGCTCTTGGTCTCTCCCCTCTGCTCTTTCCCTCCCCCTGTGCTATACAGCCCTTCTGTTCCTACCCCATTTGGGTTTTTACAACAATACCATTACATTACGATTACTTTACATACATGTCATAGATAGGACAATTAATTATAATGTCGGTAAAGGGTGCCTGGCACATGAAAAGCATTTATTCATGGCCACTGTTTCTCTTTCTCCTGCTTGCACCTCCCCTGCCTGTCCCCGCTCCATGGTTTGTGCTGGACTTGTCATCTTCCCTGGTTCTTGAAGGTCAGTTAACCGGAGTTCGTTTTCTCCTTCGGGTTTACCATCTTGTTCTCTCAGCCACTGATACTGGTGCTCCCAGTACACGGCCTGGTTCCGTGGTGGGTTAGACCTCAGATTCTGATGCTGGAACTTCACTTGGGTTTGGGGATCATCATCATCACCATCATGGGGATAGTATTGCTTTTTATTCTGACTAGAGAAATTGTGCCACAGCTTTCATTGTCACTGTTTAGAGTACAACTTCTTTCTATACCTATAATTTTATCTTTTTTCGTTAATGATAACTACTGTACAACTTTCTATATTCATGATATTTATTTTAGAGTTTCAGATTGCCAAAAGACAAAACAGGCACCACCAGGATTGGTGACCTAGCACCCCAGGACATGAAGAAAGTTCGCTTTTTAGCTCTGATTGAACTGACTGCCCTCTATGATGTATTGGGTGTTGAACTGAAACAACAAAAAGCTGTGAAAATCAAAACCAAAGGTAATTTTGAAAGGAAAGACAGTTGGGTTTACTTCTAAAGCAGCAAGGACGAGCGTGCCTTTTTAGAAGTATTTTTTGGAGACAGGGACCAACGCTTGAATACGTCTAAAGTTTAGATTCTAAAACATTGCCTTCCAAAATTTTGTAACTTGATTAAAATGTACTGTCTCCTAAACTAGAGAAAATAAAGACATAATCATGTATTTAATTACCATAGAAAGAAATTAGAAGGAAATTCTGAATCAAGCAATTTTCAGGCTCTCTCTTTTGAAAACTATATATTAAAAAACAAAAAATACATTTAGTACATATACTTATTTCCAAAATGAGACCTTGAAAAATAACTTGAGGTTACTGATTCTAATCAGTTATGTTTGTTTATTTATTTGATGGGAAATACATAGGGTATTTAGTAGTCTGCCCCCTTGTTCATTAACATTCTACTTCGGAATATTTTATAAAAACATTCCTCACTCTACTAAGAAAATAATGCCATTGTGGCACATAATACCACTAAATTGCATTCATCAGGGGTATGTGTAATTTTTCTTTTGTAAGCAGCTTGCTTTACCCATTATATAAAAATATTTTTTTATAATATGGTAGAGAACAGACACCTCTTTGGTTTTTGATTTTCCAAGACTTGATTGGTCTGGAAATCTAAATAACTCCCTATTGACAAAGCTTTACTGTTTAGGAAATTCTGACCTCTAGTTTAACCTTAAAGGTATCTCCTAAAGAGAAAACAAGAAAGAGGATTATTGAGTTGCCATGGTAACATTAGCAAAGACAAGTATTCACCTGATTTAAGTTTTAGAGGCAATTTCTCTGTAGAACTGAAGTGTGCCTTACCTCCAGGCCCTCTTACATGCTGGGCCCCAGAAGACCTCATTCTGTGCTCAGTGCCTTTGAATATTTTAGTTTAAAGCTTGGGATGGTGAATTTCTGAGTTAAATGGTGCTTCTGGTTCTCCACAAGTTCATTGTAGATAATGAAGACCTCAGATGCTTTTTTTTGGAGCTCATTATAAAGCCTTCTCCAAATATAAAAAGGAAATATAATTTAGAAAGCTGAGGTTCAGTGCTCAAGACTTTAAAAATGGCATGAAGAGGTTTTTTTATGTTATGTTTTAGAATTGCATCCTAACAATATTAAGCCAATATTAAGAGAAATATTGGAAATATTGTCATTAAGAGTACCACTATTAATAGGTTTCCTATCCATCTTTTAAAATATTTTTGTATCTTATCTAAACTATTTATCTTATTTTACAAACTCAAATTGACATTCTTAGAGATTACATCTTAAGTTTTAAACTATAAGTTGCTTACTGGATTACTGGCATTTTTCTTGAATGTCATCTCTATTGAGGGTCTCAGTCTGTAATATCTGTCCTCATATCACAAGATAATACTCCTTTCCATGTTTACAGGTGATTTCTATCACCCCTAACGATGTGTGTTACACTTCTGTGCTAACTGTTCACTCAGTGATATGGGTAGGGTGGCAGGCACTGGGAGTCTATACTCACTCCTGTCAGACTCAAGGCACATGATTTCAATTTAGAAAAATTATAAATTATTACCTGCCATTTCTTCTGGAGTTATTTCCAAATATATAAAACTACAAATTTACATTCAAGAATACTAAGTACTTGCTCTGTTTTCTAAAGAAAAACCTTTATAGAACAAGATCATAACGTTGGCTGATTTCTCAAAAAGCTAGTGTTCACATTTTGTTGTAGAATGTTAAATGTCAATTAAGTATGAGATGAGTGATACTTGCTTTAAGTCAGAATTTTTAATTTGACTACATTTTGTAAAGTTTTTTTTTGCATATTTTATGTACTTCCACAGCACCTTTATTTCTATTATGTAGCAGTTTATACTTTTATAGTTATCCCAGTCAGATTATTTGCCATCATTAGTTTAGCTGTATCTCCTTGCTAGATTGCTCTGCATGTCAGGGCATGGATTTTCCTATTGGAGTGTATAAGTGCTCAATAAATCATTGTCTGATTGAATGACAGTATCAGAAATTTTATGCCTTAACATTTTGCATCAGTGTTTTATGGGTTGATGGAAGTTAAGAAATTTTATTTTAATTTTTGTTGCAGATTCTGGCCTTTTTTATGTTCCATTGACAGTATTATTAGAACAAGATCAGAGGAAAGTACCAGGAACTCGAATACCCTTGATATTTCAAAAAGTAAGTAAGTATGCCTGAATGCATCAGCATGGAGAGAACATACTTGAGCTAATAGTGTTTTTTTCTTTGCATTCATATTATTATGATATAGTTTTCTAAATGATGTGCTCTTTTATTTTGTACTTTGATTTTCTATTCCAGAAACAAATTTGTTTCAAGGGCTCATAATTTTTATTTCATGGTGACGGTTTTGGTGTTATTACTGTAACTGTGATTACCTGGCATTCTCCTGTCTTATATTAGCTGGCTTTGTATAATTGAGATTTCAATTCTATAATACGTAGAATTGGATACATAGAAGTGGAAACTGCTTATACATTTCTAAGGAATTCAGTCCTCATGAATATTTCATGGCTATATGTATTTTCCAAGTTTTCCTGTTTACAGTGAGGATGTCCAATTTAATCTACCAGTGCCTATCTCCAAACTAGGCAAAGAAACATAAGGTAGAATTAGAAAATGATTGCTAAAGTGTCAAGTCACTTGTGTAGTCAGCACTCAGTTATTCGTAGGGGCATTATCCATGGCAAATTAAGAATTTCAGTCTAACCTCTGGGCCATCGTTGTTCAGAAGTACAGATTACATATGATGATGAAAGCCAGGAAATGCACAGGGAGGAAGGCAGATCAGATCAGCTACGGACCTCCCAAACTATAGATTCTTTGCGACAACCCAGGCATATTAGAGCTTTTGGAAGTTCTAGTGACAGCAGGAGTGGCAATGGGAACTTTCACAATTGATTAACTCAATAAACTTATCAATACTAAAGCTCAGTCTGCTTGGCACATAATCTTCTGCTATTCCAAGCCCTCTGTTTACCTGTCTTACCTGCTACCCTGATTCCTTCATTCCTCATGGTCTCCATTACATCCAAACTGTGTCTCAGTGTTTCTGCTGATGAATGTTGCTCTGCAGTCTACACATCAGCCTCTGCCAGCCACTGCCTGTAGAATCTGTATCTGTTTAATTGGTTTTCAACTTGCCTGTGAGTAACAGAGAGAGATACTAACAAATATAGGCCATCTATTCAAATTCTTTTAATGCCAATAAAAGGTGCCTATTACTGTACACTGATGACTGTACAAAGCAGGAATCTTAGCACCATTCCTTCTAAGTGTATTAGGGTTCTCCAGAGAAACAGAACCAATAGGATCTCTACATCTATATCTATCTACCTATGAGTCTGTCTGCCTGTTATCTATCTATCTATCTATCTATCTCTCTATCTCTCTATCTCCTATCTCCTATCTATCTATAGAGAGGTATTTATTTTAAAGAATTGGCTTACACGAGTGTGAAGGCTGGCAAGTCTGAAATAGATCAAGTAGGCTAGCAGACTGAAAACTTGGGCAAGAATTGATGTTGCAGTCTTGAGTTCAAATTCTGCCGATTAGAAACTCAGGCAGTGTTTCTATGTTGCAGTCTTGAGGCAGAAGTGCTTTTTCTTTGGGGAACCTTAGTGTTTATGGCCTTCAAGTGAGGCCCATCTACATTATGGAAATAGGTTGCTTTACTCAAAGTCTGCTGACTTAATTGTTTATTATATCTAAAAAATAACCTCATAGCAGCATCTGGACTAGTGCTTGATCACCCAACTGGGCACTGTAGCCTGGCTGGGTTAATACATCAAATTCACTGTCACACCAGTGAAAGGTAAGCTTCTCTACAATGATACTGCCTGGCCAGGTTCAAACAACCAACCAACCCATGGACACAATCAATAGTTTAATGTTTACTTGGGAACAAGTGGGTCAGGGAGGGGAGAGAGGGGAGGGGGTGGGAGAGGAGGGAGGGGAAGCTAAATACAAGGTGATGGAAAGAGAAGTCACATTAGGTGGTGAACTTATTATACAACAAGTTGACAATGCACTGTAGAATTGTATGCCTGAAACCTATGTAATCCTTGCTAACAGATGTCACCCCAATAAGTCTAACAATAAAAATGAATTAAAAAAAAAAAAAGATTGCATCCAAGCCCTTGTCATTTTCTCTTGAAATAGTTTTTGTCTGTATTTAGTTGTTTTGTATTTGTGGTCTCTTCTCGAGGCTCGGGCTGCCCACCAATTTGAGTCATTGGATAACAGCTCTAAAGTTTGTTTTTGTTCATATAAAAAATACAAAGGGTGTATAAAGAACTTACTAGATAAACACTCATCTGTTTGTATCTTCCCTGAATTATAAGCAAAAAAATCGGTTATTTATCATGAAAAATATTTTTTGATTTATCACCCGAAACCTCAATTATGTATTCCCTCAATTTTGTACAAAGGAGAGAACTAGAAACCACTAATTTGTAAAAAGATTCATTAGTAGTCTTTGGAGGATTCTGTTTTCTCAGTTATTGAGAAATATACTCAAGAAGGGCTTAAAGCTTATTTAATATCTGAATTGTATCTGTTTTGTTTTGTTTTTCCTCAGAAATACATTGTTTAAATCATATTTTCAGACACAATTGAGGAAATAGCAATATTCTTAATTTTTAATCTATAAAAAAGTTATGCCTAATTAGAAAATTCTGTTCTTGCTGTCAAACTAATAATCCAGATCAAACATATTTTATGTCAAAAAGTCTGACTTTGTTTTCGAGTTGTTTTTTAATTCATATTTTAATTCATGTAAGTGTGTGAAATGTATTTTGGAAAATACTGTAAAACTTACTGATGAATTACAGAATGTATTTTGAAAGATAAATTACTAAAAGAAGCATGATTAAAATATATGATCAACATATTTATTTTTTATTTTTACTTTAAGTCTTGAAAGGAAAAGTGAAAAGTACTTTTATGTTTTAATGATGCAGTATAATATGGTAGCTAGAAAATGTTATTCTCAAAGGGAGAAATATAAGAAAACAACATTTCTTCAGACTATATATATGTATGTATATACATATATATGTGTGTGTATATATGTATGTTTATTGAATGTTAGTATTTAGCTGTAGAGAATAATGAAAGAAGTCAAATATAAAACTTCACAAATTACTCACATTTAGTTACTTAGACATCATGGTCAATTTTTCTTTCTATTTAATGAAAACAAAAGGCTGATGCTGCTGAAACTCATTTGCTCCAGCAGCTAGCATATAAGTATCTTTTGTTAATAGAACATTTTAAACATTTTATAAGATGAAATAAAGTGAAAATAGCTTGTATATTGAATAACATTAGCATGGTGTTATTTGATAAATTTGGTTTTAAATGCTTTATTGAATAATGCCCATCTAATGTAAAATAATTGTGTAAATTATTTTGCTGTGAGTTTTTATCTGGCGCAATTTGAACAGTATGGTCTTGGAAAATATTCCAGCGGTGTTTCAAAAAATCATGTACTCCTTTAACTGGTTGAAATGGTTCTCTTTTCAGCAAATAGTAAATCCTTAGGAGAATTTTGAGACTACTCTTCGCTTTATTCTTACCTGGCTCCCTCAAGATCAGCTCATTCTTTGGCCATAATCCAGAGATAGAAGAGATGAGGTCATTAAAGAAAAACTGCCATCTCTTCCAGTGTCTGCACACTACAGTGTGTCTTATTTCAGAACGTCTAGACAAAGGTCAAAAGACCTCACTTAGGACACCACGCTTTGCTCCCAAGACACTTTATAACCCAGGGAAAAACAGTAAGTTTTATGGATTATAGTTGATAGAGCCTTCGTTAATCATTAAAGGAGGTTTCCCAGAAAAAAAAAATTTACAATTTTACATTTTTTTTGGCACTCTGGAAGATTTTATGCCTTCAAGTAAGCAGAAAGCACTGCAGTCAAATTGGGGATGCGTAAAGAGTCGGTCTGTCTGCATTATAAAGTAGGAGCAGGCTCTTGTGAAAGGGAGTGCGTGGTAGGGAGGGAAACCTGTGTGATGCTAGTAAATGTCTTCGTTTACGGAAGACAAGGAAATGGACTTCCTTAAAATAGCAGCGTACACGCCCTGTAAGGCCTTCAGGTACTGCCCAGGGAATGCACTTTCCGATGGGAAGATATTTCTGCCAAGATACTAATCATACTTTTATCATCTTCCTAGCTTCTAACAGTGTATCATTGCAGTTTCTCCATTTGCCTTTTTCTTGTGGGTTTCTGCCTTATTTAAAAAAAATAAAAACAAAACCTTTGTTATTTTAATAAGGTTCTGGAGAGAAAGAGATCTGCATGCAGTAATTGGACATTGGGTATGATTTAGAAGCCCTATACAAGAACTGATTTTTATTTACGTTTACCACCAAAAGCTTAAAGGCCTTGAAAATGAATATTTGCAAGCGGTTTTTTTCTTCATGTCATAAATAATTCTTTCTCTGAATAAGCTAATAACAAGGTGTAAATGTGCAAATACTAGAATTTCATGAGATTTATTTGATTGCAGAATGTATGTTTGGGAAAAGCAGAAGAGGTGGATGGTTTTCATTGCTTTTAAACAATGAGCATTTCCAGTTACCATTTGTTCCGAATACTACAACTTGTGTGACATTATATACTTCTGTTACAAAGGAGAATGAGACCCACCTTTTTAAAAATTGTAACTAAAATTTTGGGCCTTATGTGGATTGTGGTAGTGCTATTGCATTTAAATCTTTGTGAAATCCAGCATAAGTGTCACTGTGATCAGTTTTCATTTATTATATGTGAAACATGTTAAATTTGGAATTGTACCTGTTAGGAATACCCAAATCAGAATGTGTTTCTGTTTATACACAGCTGATTTCTCGAATCGAAGAGGGAGGTTTGGAAACTGAAGGCCTCTTAAGAATACCTGGAGCTGCCACTAGGATCAAGGTAATCTCTTGGTTTTACTAATGTAAAATTTTACTGTTTAATTATATATTTGCATTCTAAAGGCTAACTTGCCCTCCCGCACCTTCTTGCCATTGTTAGTAAAGTAGATAAACTATAACGATAAACTCTTAACAAAAAAGTGCATAGGCAAAAGACAGGAGTAGTCTCTTCCTTCTGATAAGAAGAGAACAGGATGAGTCAAAATCTTAGTAGGGGTCTGGTGGTAGATTTAGTCAGCTTGAGTAATAGCAATTCAGTTAAAAAAAGAAAAAGGCCTGATGATAAACTTCATTAGGTGAGCCGGGTAGGAGGGCTTGACATGATCAATCATAGTGAGCTGGCTAAGGAGATTCTCAATTATTCGCCTGAATTTCCCAGTTCCCTGTCTCACTGGATCCAAGGTCGCCCAAGTCTGGCTTGTGAAAGAGGTCATTCCCAGACATCCCAGTTGGAGCCCCCATTTCCCCCTCCCTCTGCTTTGCATTTTCGCACAAGATGGCATTATCTTCCTGCTATCCTAAGATACAATGTATCCTCCTCTTTTGTCTTGTGGCCCACCTCCTGCCCTGGGGAATAAAGCATCCCATGAATGCGTGGTAAAGATGTAACTACCCTACACACGATGCATACGTAATACATATGCCTCTCAGGGCATTTGCGTTTTACAGGGGCCTCATCCTTGGAAATGTAGCTGTGTCTGGAGAATTCACCTAGGAAAAGGTTTTGGTTGGCAGTCATTAGCAGTCTTCTTTACCTTATCCTCCAAATTCCACTCTAGTTCTAAACTGAGATATTACAAGTCACTGTCCACGTCCAGTAAACTGTCTTCCTGAATTTGCAAATCCGAGAGAAAGTAGGATAGAAGAAAGAGATTTTCTCTGTCCATTTCCTTAAGACCTATTCTCTGTGAAATTCTTAGAGCTGGATCAGGAAGAAATGGGCCTCGGTGGGTGCACACTCTCCTGGGACTGGCCGCAGTGCCGGCAGCAGCGGAATTAGCATTCCTACCTTCCAGGGTGTGCGTTGCCTGCTTGTTTTGATGAGCTTCCTCAGTTTAGGAGGCTAGCTTCGGCCTCCTTGGCTCTTACTGTGCCGTGATCTCAGTTTAAAGGGATTTGAGTAACCTGATATATCCCACTCACAATTTCATTCAGTGTGTCCCCTGACTTTGGTGTCTGGTACAGAGGTCCCTGCCTCCGTGTTGGTGTTCTTGTCCTCTTGATAAGCTGCCATTGCCTCACTTCATTTGTGAACAGCTACAGCAGTTTCCCCACCAGTCAGTCACGGACGTGGTACGTGATTCTGAGGTGAGACACTCTTGCAGAGAGAGAATCCCTCAGAAACAGGGAATGGGACCTTACCCGCGTGGGTACGAGTACCACTTCTCAGCTCACTGCTCACAGCATTCATTAGCAGAACGTAAGGGCCCACTCACACGTCCTAATCACATTTACTTTAGCACACAATAGCGAGGGTAATGGGTACTTTATATTTCGACTGGATGGCTGGCAGAAGGATGAGTTCAACTAAATGTAATTTCTAAGATCAATTAAGTGGATTCAGCTGGCTCTACTGTTCAACCCAGCCTGTTGTCACATGCCAAATTATGCCGCAGCTGGTCCATTTAAGTAATTTAAAGATAGTGTGCAAAAATTTTGGTTGTCGATTTTCTCCCCTGCCCCACCAGATTTCTTGTCCTCTTCTCTCTGCCGCCCCCCTTGTTCCTTCCCTCCTTCTGCTCCCCCATTTCCCTCTCTCCATCTTTTCTTTCTTCCTTCTCTCTATCCACCTCTCTTTCCCCAACTGCCAGTTTCTAGGTTCATGTTGATATTTTTCACCAATTAGAGAGATAACCGGGGTAGAGAATGGAGTTATGTTGGGAAGAGCAAGTATAATACATTTACCTCGTACATAATGAGAACAAAGAACGTGAATTTGGGAGAACAGTTGCAAATAGTAGAAGAAAGTGACAGAGACTTGGAAGGATTTCTAACATAATAGGGTTTGTGCCACAGTGAAAAATTATATAGACAATAGTAATTATGAAACTAAATTGATTTATTACTAATACTTTGGCACATTTTATAGAGTCCTTGAGGTAAATGAACTAGGTATTTCTAATTCTATACAGACTCGAACTGTCTTCTGCAGCCAGCAGCAGGACACCTGTGTCTCCTGCGGCCTGTGCATGTAGGACAGGTGTACTGATGCATTTGCATGGCTCATTTGCTGGAGAGTTGGTGTGCCATTCCCCACAGGTGACTAATCAGAGGTAGCCTTCTGCTTTCAACCCAGAGATTAGTTATACATTTTGTTATGAAACATACTTCAAATCATTTAAAACATAGGCTGTTTTTAATGATTTTTAAAATTTAGTAGAATATGATATTGTCTAAGCAAAGCTCCCAAATGAAAAGACTGTTTTAACTAATCTTTTAATTAAACCTTTACTGTTCAAGGTTTGTGTTGTGTCCAGGAAAATGTGTAAAATTTTTTTAATTTTTTGGCCGTAATAATTTTCATTTGGTAAATTACACTGGGGGGCGGGGGAATAGTAGTTTTCTGAGTAACAGAGAAGTGTTGGTTGGCCTGTAGTATTTTCAGATGTCTTTTCTAAAGAGTAGAATTGCTTGTAAAGTAGGAAATGTATCATACCCTCAGCAGGAAAAAAAAAAAATTCACTTACTGGTAGCCTTTTGTCTTCTGTCTTCCAGAATCTTTGCCAAGAACTGGAAGCAAAATTTTATGAAGGGACTTTTAATTGGGAAAGCGTCAAGCAGCATGATGCAGCCAGCCTTCTGAAGCTGTTCATCCGGGAGCTGCCCCAGCCGCTGCTCAGTGTGGAATATCTCAAAGCCTTTCAGGACGTCCAGAGTAAGTGCTGTCCCACTTTGAAGCAATCGAGTGCTGCTGCCATCCATATTAATTGTTGTAATGACATTTTGCATCTCAGAGAATATTACCAGATTATTTGGTTAGGCATATTGACTCACTGATGTCAGCGATGCTCACATACCACCCGCTTTCCTTTTCCTTTATGAGTAGACCTCTCTAAGTAAATAGATGACAGATTGTTCTCTGTTGGTACAGACTAACCATGTGCCCTTTAATCAATACAGTGTATTTTCATGTTACATTTCTTTATAATAGAGTGAGTCACGTAAGATCTCTGATACAGTTTTCTTGCCAAGTGTTAAAAGCAACACTTACTGGAGAAGCTGTGGATTAACAGTTTGGATAAAAGCACAGGGAGACATAGCAGAGTCTGTGACTATTTTCTGAAAAATTAACTTTTTAAAATTGTCACGCAGTAGCACAGAACACATCGTTTGTCTGCCTCCTTGGCCGAGGACAACGGGCTTCTAATGTTGTGTCATTTTGTAGTCTTGGGAAAGCTCCAAATTCGTGTCCTATACAGTTCTCAATTTCTTTCCAGTGAACACAGAGATCTTCTGGTGTTTATGTACTGGCATAATTTCCCTTTTAATCCCAGAGGCCAACAAAAAAGGAAAAATGTCATCACCACACTCTAGTGATCACACATCTAACTTCCAAAGTGGGACACTTTTGTGAGTAAAGTAGGGGCACTCTTAATGATTACAGTGAGCTCCAGTGTTAACCAGAACTAGTACAGGCCATTCTTTTAAAAAAAACAATTTTGTTGAGGTATAATTGACATTCAATGTTATATTAGTTGCAGGTGTTTGTATAAATTGATTTGATATTTGTATATATTACAAATGTATGTATCTGTGTATATTGTGCAGTGATCACCACAGTGAGTCTAGTTAACACCTATCATCATGCAGTTAAGAAAATTCTTTTTCTTATGATGAGACTTGTAAGATCTACTCACTTCGCAAGTTTCAAATATGTAATACAGTGTAACTATTGTCGCCATGCTGACTTATTTATTTCGTAACTAGAATTTTGTACCTTTGGACCTCATCTACCCATTTGGCTTACACCCCACCCCTTGTCTCAGGTAACCACAAATCTGCTCTCTGTATCTATTGGCTTATTTTTTGTTTGTGGTTTTTCCCCCTAGATTCCACATATGAAAGATTATATGGTAGTTGTCTTTCTCCATTTAACTTACTTCACTTAGCATAATGCCCTCAAGATCCATCCATTGTTAAAAATGGCAAGACACCATTCTTTTTAATGGCAAAATAATTTCCATTGTTTGCCAGACTATTCTTAAAGTATGTAATATTGAGATAATTCCCATGTGTCATCTCATAACATTTCTTCAGAATTTCTAGGGGAGACATGACTGAAACCATCTTCTTCTTAAAGTAATTTTGAATGGTTACATTGCACTATTCGCACACATTACTTGGATATGGATTAGGGGGCCACATTTATCCCTGAGAAAGACATGCCAGAATGACTACAAATATTCATGAGTATTACTTAAACGGGTTAAGGGCTACCAAAAACGATAACTATCAATGATAATAATGTACCTCTTTGACTCTTTCATTGCTGGTTGGTTTTCTAATTCATTCCACAAATGTTTATTGAACACCTATTGTGTTCCAGGCTCTGTTTTACACATCCCTGTTAGAATTGATGAACTATTTACAGGTAATTTGTTCACTCACCATTAAAGAAAAGAAATTTCACTGTTCTAACACCATCTCGTAGGAGGGCCAATCTTCTGTGTCTTTACTGGGGACTAATTATCATGCAGAAGTTAAAGTTCTTTGCAAAGCGCTGCTGTGTGTCTGCAAACATAAGGCTGCTCATCATAGGATCGCCGCTGAAGTGAGCGTTCTGAGCGGAAGCTGCTCTCCACAGGGCGTGCTGCTCAGTCCTGTGACTTCCATTTCAGAGCGATGTTTATGCCAGATAACTTTCCTCTTACAAAATGGAAAAAAGGAAGTAAAGAAAAGTGTTCCATAAAGAAAGAGTTCAGATTTCTTTCATCTGTCCGCAGATCTTCCTACCAAGAAGCAACAACTACAGGCTCTGAACCTTCTTGTCATCCTCCTGCCTGACGCAAACCGAGACACCCTGAAGGTCAGCTGGATCCATTTACCTTAAATGTCCCTTGGAGCTAAGCAGAGTCATTTTTCACTATTTGTGGCAAAACAGTATGATATCATGGAAACGTTAGTAGTGGTCTGTGAAAAACAACCTGCCTCTAAGGACAGGTGGAAGTCTTCCCCGGTTCACCTTACTGGGTTAGTCATGCCAGTAGTATTCCCAGGTTCTGTGTTTTCATCTTCACTGGACATTTCTTCTGCCAAAACAGGTAGTTCAGGCTCGTTTGTTAGTGGAAACACGGGAGTTTTTTGTTTTTTTCCTTTACATTTTTTCAAATTTTTTCAAATTCTTTTTTAGTCAGCGTGTACTAGTAAGATGAAAATAAATGTTTAAAGAGAAAATCCCAATGCACTGGTTCTCAGCCTTCCTAACGCCGCGACCCTATAATACAGCTCCTCACGTGGTGGTGACCCCCATACAATTATGTTCGTTGCTACTTCATAACTGTCATGTTGCTACTGTTATGAATCGTCATGTAAATATCTGATACGTGTTTTCCGATGGTCGTAGGCGACCCCTGTGACAGGGTCGTTCCACCCCCAAAGGGGTCGCGACCCCCAGGCTGAGAACCGCTGTAAGGGTTATCACATACAACCCACTATTGCCTAAAGGTGTAAAATTTGTTATGTAGTTCCATGCAGTAGAGTTGGGAATGAGTCATAATGATGATTTCAAACTGTTTGGTTAGCCAAAAGATAGACCACCTGAAATTCTTGTTATTTTACCTTGGTTGCCCATTTGTGCCATCATTTCAAAGTGTTTTGGTCTAATGTATGATTGAATACTACTTATTGTAAGTGCTATCAGAGGCTTTTTAATAAACAGGAGATTGCTCCACATTGATTTATTTTCTGTAACAAGAGTTTATAGAGTAGTTGTAAAAGGTTTAATTACAAACTTTTATAAAAGAAAAATAAAACTTTAAAAATAGTATTTTGAAAGAGTATTTATCTTAGGCTTTGCCACTGTGTTAAAAAACCCTTTTTTAATATGAGTAAGGGTGAAACCCTTGCCCCTTTACCCCCTACATTTATTTTTATTTAAAATGACATAATCATGTCAAGAGACTTTATGTCAAGAAAACAAAACCACCAGTTGGTAAAGCTTGGAAATTTTTCCCTGTACCTCATTAAGACTCCTTGAACCAGAACTAGGTGAGTGATAGTCGGTTCATGTCCATGGAGGGAATGTTATGCTCAGCCTGTCTGGGTTAAGCGGTTCATGAGGATTACTGGGGTGAAAGCACTGCTTTGCTACAGGAGAGCTTCCAAAGAGTTATTCCCATTGCTAAGTCAGAAAAAAAATCTTTGGCTTAAATAATTAACAAACGAATCATTGAGAAGGCAACATTAGGTTTTGTTTTCTTTTGGAGGCAGAGGCCAACTCCAGAAGGGGTTACATGTGTGATCATGGGGCTGTGTAGGGTGTATAAATTGTGGCTGAAACAGGGACACTTGCCCAGGACAAAGTGGAGACCAAAAAAATTTCCCGTCTGTTCTCTGCTTGCAAGCTGTGCCCTTGACACAGGCCTTTGGCCAGAAAGAGGAATTTAATCCATCTTTTTCTTATTCTCATAATGGTGCCCCTCTGTGTGTGGCCCTATAAATGACCAATATAAGGTGGGAATTGAAAAACACATGACTGACTTAAAATACACCTGCATTCAGTTGTGAGAGAAACACTTGTTCTAATTTGGTGACTATTGGACAAGGCTGGTCTACAACTCATTTTTGTACTTTGCTCTCAAAATCGAGGCACATACTTGAAAAATTTTTGCTTAAAAATATATACTTAAAAATGTTGAGCTTAATTTTAATTTTTGCCTATAAAGTCCAGGAACACAATTTTATAGGTGAGGTGAGAAATACATTTGGGGGTTAAAAAATTGGAAAATTAAGACAACTGATTTTTACTGATTTACTTAAGCTTTAGTAGCTTAGTTAGCCAGCTCCGATGAAGGGTTCAGACAAGAATTCTAATAATAGAAACATTGAAATGCGTACACCATGTGCACAAGAAAATAAGCCATTTACATTAATTCCATGAAAGGGAAGGGAAACTCCATCACGAAGTAATGTCACTGACCTTCACGTGACCTTCCCCAGGTTTTCCAGTTCTCGTGCCTTTCCTTCCATTGCTGTTTGGAGGGGGCAGGATCACATGTTGGCTTGTGTAGACTTTCTACGAAACATCTCAGGCTTAAGAGGCACTGTGTTAAACCCCATGTCCTAGTTTAAGTCTAAACTACAGGTGTTTTGGATGAGCTGCTTGACCAGGATTTTCTTTTTTTAAACAAATGGATTATTGTACATTTGGTCGAGTGATCATATTTTCCCTTGACTTGGAGGAATTACCAAGTCTGATGTTAAGATATTTTTGAGGGATCCATGTAAATATAATTATTGGCATTTGTTTATCCTCTTTGTATTTTTGAAGAAAACTATTAATTTGATTGTAACATTACATGAAATTCAGTGTACAACTGTGTAATGTGGTATCTGTATCCTCATCACCCAGTGTCTCGTCTTACTGCTTCACCATGAGATTCACCCCCTTTAACCTCTTCATCCTCCCCCCGATCCCTTTCCCTTCTAGTAACCACATTCTGTTGTGTATGTCAGTGAGCGTTTTTGTTTTGCTCAGTCATTTGTTGCTTTCCATTTTAGATCCCTCATAAGAGTTAGTTCTTGTCCTTTTCTGTCTGACTTATTGCACTTAGCACAATACTTTCAGGATGCATCCACGTTTTTGCGAATGGCGATGTTTTACCGTTTTTTTTTTTTTTTAATAACTGAGTAATATTCCATTATGTATACGAAGGCTGTCTGGGAAAATTCCCAGCAAAATGCCTCTGTTTTTCACATCACTCGACTGGATACTTTCTGGACGGCCCTTGTATGTACCACATCTTCTTTATCCAATCATCCACTGAAGGACACTTAGGTTATTTCCCTGTTTTGGCTATTGTAAACAGTGCTCTGATAAACATAGGGCTACATATATCTTTATGAATAAATGTTTTCAGAATTTTGGGGTAGATACCCAGAAGAAGGATTGCTGGGTCATATGGTAACTCTATTTTTTATTTTTTTGAGGAAATCTATTAACTCCATTGTCTCACTTAGTCCTGAAGCTTAGGAGATTGGTGTTCCCACTTTACAAATGACAAGACTTTAAAGAGTAGAGACATCAAAAGGTTATCCTAAAATCACACACTGCTAATAAGTTGGGACTTAAACTGGGTTTTCAGAGAGTGGATACAGTGATACTTATAAAATACCAGACTGGTGATAGATACTATTTTAAAGGTCAGTTCTTACAGTTCAGATAAAGAGAAAATATATCTGAAGATGTTCTTTCAGCAGCAAGGGCTAGGCTAACATTTTCTTAATTCCCTATCTACACACACATTCCAATATTCTGGTAGTAATATTTTCAATAACCTTATTGCATATGCACACTACAATTAAAATGGTTCATTACCTAATCTCTTTCATTTATGCTTGTAAAAAAGGAGATACACTAGTGCTTGAATAATTATTCTGGTCTCTGGAAGAAAATTAAATATCATTTCCAAACCTAACCAATTAATCTTTTGTCCTTATTTGAGAAGGTATTGTTTCTAAAACTTCATGCCTGGTTTACAATTTAACTTTCTGGCCACTATAGTGGAATTCAGATACATAAATCTCATTGTTAGATACTAAGGCTATGCCTTTAGTTTGTTTCAAGTTTTTGAGTTGTACAAGAGCTGTCCAGAAAGTATCCAGCCATGTATTATAATATGAGAAATGGAGGCATATATGGCTGAAATTTTTCCGGGAAGCCCTCATATATAGCAGCCAAACTTTATTCAAGATCACCTCGTTATGAGTTTTTCCGCCTGTTAGAAATCCTATTAGAAATGAACAAATACCCTTTTTTGTTGGTTTGTTTATTTTGTTTTCATTTTCCATGTCAGTATAGTTAATTTGACCTTTTTGTAAATTTAGGTATTTATAAATTAAATAAGAAAATGCAGTTCTTTTAGTAGGTAAGAGTTCAGAAACAAAAGCCATATAGACCTACAATTAAATTCCTTCTCCTCCATTGGCTAACTATATGACCTTTGGTGAATGACTTAACATTCTCTTAGACATTGTTTCCTCATCTGTAAGGATTACGTGAGATGAGCTCTATGATGTACTTCAAACAATGTCTCATCCATAGAAAATGCTGAATCCCTGGGTAGTTATTGTTGTTATTACTCTGGACCAAAATTAACTCAAGAAAGAAGGCAAAAGAACATGAAGCCCCAAACCTTATCGTGCAGAGGGTGATTTGCCTATGGTTCTTGTGCAGGGTAGGCATGGAGGACACCTGAGTGTTGGCAGTAGAGGTGGGAAGTGTGGGTGGCATCAAACTGGGCATAAACTAACCTGTTCTGGTGAAAAGTTCCTATTCATTCATTTATTCATTTTTTTCAAAACTCTCTTTGTCTCCATTTCCCTTTTCTCTCCATCATGATCT
>PVJL010004035.1:0-140722 GCA_004026885.1 Lyroderma lyra
GGCCAGAGCTCGGCGCGCACGGCGATTGGCCAGACCCCGAGAGGGGTCCGGGACTGAGACTCCAGGAAGAGTCCGTGTTTCACCTGCCAGTTGTGCAAGAGGAATCCTGAGTGAGCTCTCCCACGTGCAGTTCCCGGCCCCCGAACTGGCAAGAGAAGTCCGAGCTCGGTCCTGAGCCAGGGCTTGCAGAGAGGAGCAAGCCGAGGAGCGCGCGTGCACTCGTGTGCCGCACACTCACGTAGGGCACACGCGCCCTGCAGCACCGAGTCCTCACAGCACGTTCCCTGAGGCTCAGCGGGGCGTGGGATGATGAGGAGAATGGCTCCTGGAAGCGTCTCCGCCTTCGGCTCACGTGCAGCACCAGCAACAAGTGCAGGACCAAGCTGGAGGTCATTCCATTCCTATTCCTGCGAGCGAGCGCTTCGCAGGGTCCCACAGGTAGGCGGCGAACCGAGTCCTGAGGATCCCATCTTTAGTTTTAAATGTCACGTTTTGTTCGTCGTGAATTGTTTGCATTCATTTTGATATTTAAAAAAAAAGTTAGTGTTAAAGTGCGACTTGTCTTGATGACCGAGCTTTTGGGTGCCCCTTTAAATTTCACTGAGCTGGAAGTAGCTCAGTCCCCTGATCCTAGCCTGGAGGGTCTCGCTTGGAGGGGGAGAGATTTTGACGTGGCTCACAGTGTAGAGGTTAGGTATTGTGCAACAGGCCTTTGGGATAGGAAGCGGTTAATTATAGAGAAGATCCTGGCCACAAGGGTCTTCAGGGAGGAGGCGGCCTTGGCTTTGGACATGGAAGAGTACCTAAATCTTAACCGTACTGGGAACCAAAACGACCACTTTCCTACTCTCCTCAAGAGTTTGAAGGAGGCAGTGCAGGGTTTCACAGATGCTTCAGAGGCAAGGCAAGGAGTTCACATGTAAAGTTGAGCCTCATGTAAGCAATAGGCGGGGGATAATTGGTGACATGGATGGTGCTTGCCCAGGGCCTACAAATATTGGAAATGTGTTTTTAAAGGGCATTCAAATTTAAATAAAAAAAAACATATTTACAAACAATGGGCTAACCCAGCAAAAGAGGGTGATTCCCAAGGATGTCATCTCTGATAATGGAGAACAGGTTGTAATAGAGAGTAGAGATAGTTTTAGGGTCAATTACTACAGGTCTGAAAAGCCAAACTGAGTAGTTGGGAAATGGGAAGCCACTGTCGAACTGTTATGAAGGAAATGAAATGATGGATTATAGCGATTTGGTGGATTCTGCCTGTACTAGGAATAATTTTGCAGCCTGGGGTCTTTTCATCTGTTCACTGTCCTGTTGTCATTGGGTGGTAGAACTATATGGAAGGAATTCAGGATTTTGGCCAGGGTTCACATCCCTACTCAGACATTTTTTGGCTCAATGACACTGAGCAATACTCAACTCCCTGGGTCTCAATTTTCTGTATTTGGGAAACATCAGTGAACAAAACAAAGATCCCCGCCTTGCTGGATTTTTTCACTCTAATGAGAGAGATAGGAATGAAAAACCTAAGTATTTCCGTTGTGAGTTATAATTGAAGACAGACAAGAAAGCAGAGCAGGGCAGAGGATGGCAGAGAGAGGGCTGCAGAGTCACACGGGACAGGCAGGTCCTCCTGAGAAGGTGACTTCAATGGAATTGTAAGAGGTGAGGGTGGAGTCCTAGGAATAGCTGGGAGAAGAGCATTCTGGACTGAGAGAACTAGGAATGTAGGCAGGACCACCCAGGAAGCCCGTGTTGCTCCAGCCAGGTGAGCTGAGGGGAGTGGGAGGGGACGTTGGAGAGGCAGGGAGGACCTGACAAGGTAGGGCTCTGGTTCGGTGGCCTTTCCCCTGAGTGCAATGAGGACCCAGGGCATAGGTTTAGCGAAGAATAACGTGACCTGACTTAGATTTTAGAGGATCAGACAAGAAAAGTAAAAGCAGGCACACCAGTTAGGAAGGTACTATCTGAGGCCACGTGAATGGTATCGGTGACTCGGACCAGGGGAGGCAGTGAGGAGTGGTCACATTCTGGGTATGTTTTGAAGCTGGAGCCAGCAGTTTCCTGAGATGTAGGGTGGGCGAGAGGAGTCAAAGCTACCACCTGAAAGGCAGAGCAGGAGGAAGAGCTGGCCATGGCATTGCACATGCTGAACTGGACATGACACATCCGAGTGGGGACATCGGCTAGGCCATGTGTAGGACTAGGGTTCCGGGCACAGGTGTAGGGGAGAGAAATGTTTGGGGGGAGTCCTCATGTAAATGGTACTTAAAGCCATCATACTGACCCGGAAGTGAGTACGCAGCAGAGGGAAGCCCCAGGAGCTCTGGCACTGAGAGTTCACGGGGGAGTGGAGGACCCAGGGGGAAGAAACAGAGGTGGAGGGAAAGAGAAGTCAGATGTCCTAGAAACGGGAAGTGGGAGGGGGTGCCGAGGGGGGCGTGGTCAGCTGGAGGGGGTGCCCAGGAGGGCGTGGTCAGCTGCAGGGGGTGTGAGGGGGCGTGGTCAGCT
Source organism: Lyroderma lyra (assembly GCA_004026885.1). NCBI lineage: Eukaryota > Metazoa > Chordata > Mammalia > Chiroptera > Megadermatidae > Lyroderma > Lyroderma lyra. The sequence goes on from PVJL010004035.1 coordinate 2,515, forward strand.
GCAGGGGGTGTGAGGAGGGCGTGGTCAGCTGTGTCCGGGAGTTCGAGTAGGATGAGTACTGAGAATTGACAGCTGCATGCGATTAGCAACCAGAAGTCACCTTGGGGACTATATAGTTCAGGTGGCAGGTGGAAGGCTGATGGGAGTGGCAGTCCCACCTTAGTTATTAGGGTTTGGGGGCGGGGAGGGGGCTGTTCGTGACATAATAGATGTGGAAGATCTTTGTCACCTGGCAAGTATGTGAGCAAATTCTTATGGATGTTATTGAAAACTGCCTCAGATTCTTGCCCAGTTAGTTTATCGTGGCACCTAACGCAGTCGGGGCTCCGCATCCACTTGGTATGAATCTACAGAAAGTGGGTTTAGGTGGCCCCAACTGCTTCCTTCATTCCCAGTCTGTGCTGACAGATTACAGCCCTGCACGGTGGTTTGGAATTCAGACAGACCACTGCCACTAACTAGCTTTGCAGTCTTAAGAAAGTCATGGAAGCTGGGGACAAGAGCCTACTTCAAAGCATTTTTGTGAGGATTAAAAGATGCTGCGTTCTACTCCTCCAGTGACTGCAGCATGCCCACTTCCTGCCAGCCCGGGTTGTTAAGTGCTGGCAGACAGCAGGGAGTAGGAGAGACACCGCTGCTCCTCCCATTGACATGCTTGTAGGACACCTCTTACAGACAGGGTGCACAAACAATGTATTTATAGCACAGGCACACAATAGATGCCTAGCTTCTGCCATATTGCATTTATCCAAGAAGGTCACCCAGATTCAGGGGCTGGGGAAATAGACCCTACTTTCGAAAGCGAGCAGCTCCCAGAGAATGTGTGGCTGTGTCAGTCCACCCACCAGCCTACCTTCTCAATTCTGTCTTCAAGGGCCCACCTACTTCTAACCAAAGGGGACCAAAGGGTAGGGCCAGACCAGAATCTGACGCTCTGGTCGATGGGGAAGGAAGTACCCTGAGAAAAACTTCTCAGAGACTTGTGTTAATAGAACTACTTCTAATGACTTTTCATCAGTGTCTAAACCAAAGGTTCTCAAACTTTTTGGACTCAGGAACCCCTTATACCTCCTAATTATAGAGAACCCCAAAGAACTTTTCTTTATATGGGTTATCGCTCTATATTGGAAGTATTTGTTTTGGTGGGGGGTGTTTTTCTGGCTGGGACTCGAACCCCGGCCATGGTGTTGAGAGCACAGAAGCCTAGCCACTACACCACCAGGGAACCCCCTTGAATTAGAAATTTAAAAATAAAATACAAACCTTTTACATGTTAACATAAAGAACCTATTTAAAACAGAAAATAGCTACGTTTTCCGGAATGTAAGTCAGTAAGAGTAGTGACATGGTGTTCCGTGTTTGCTCATCTCTTTAACGTCTGCCTTAACAGAACGGAGCTTGGTTCTCGGGTTTGCTTCTGCACCGTCTGTTGCAGGATCGTACCTCACGTAGCCTCTGAAAACTCGGCTGTGTACTTGGGAGAAAACGGCAAATAATGACTTAGTATTTTAATGAAAATAGTTGTGACCTCACAGATGCCCTCAGAAGGCTTCAGGGACCCCCAGGGGTCCATGGGTCACACTTTAAGGACCAGTGATCTAAACCCCCATCATGTGGTCACAGTGTCCGTGAATTGTTGAAAGAGCATTGTGCTTGAATTAGGTGCCCAGGCCAACAGCTCCCTCAACTCATGCACATACTTCTGCCCATCTACTGGCATTCACTACAGTCAGTCCCCAGCCCTTTGCATGATCTGACCCCACCAAACTCCTCCTCATCCCTCAAAACCCAGTACCCGTGCCTGCTCCTTGGAGGCTTTCTGGACTCCTATAGACAAGATTAGGGCTCCTCCCTTACGTGCTCTCACACACTTTATCCCTCATTCCGCAACAGCACTTACCATGTTAAACAGAAACGTGTGTCTGCGTGTTTGCCTCTCTGATTAGACCATGAAATTGTTTTTCTGAAGTTTGATTTTTCAAAAATGCGTGTGGGTGGGAGATGAGGATGTCAATTAATCCACCTCCAAATTTCCAATCGTCTAACACGTTTTCAGTCCCCCGCTTCCTCAGGGTTTGGGTTGAGGCCTCCTTGAGGGTATATGAACTCCTTGCACATAATAGTGTCTAGAGCCGGGCTTTTCCACTTGCCGTGTTACTCTGCTTCAGTGGTGTCTGTTTCTGTTGGAGACCCAGGACATTCTAATCACACTGCTTTGTAAGTGTTCCTGCCTCCTGGAGCTTATCTATCAACTGTCCTTTTTCTTTTGAATTTTATTTGAAATTCTGATCTGTGTATGCCTCTAGGTTAACTTGAGAATAATTCTGTCAGTTTCCAAGAACTATTCCGCCAAGATTTTACTTGGGGTTACATGTGCCTAAGCAGTTGGGGAGCAGGGAGAGAAATGTATGTCTTCACAGAATTTGGATGGACTATCACGAAATCTGCTGGGGTTTTTTTGTTTTGTTTTGTTTTCATTTATTCAGCTTTAAAAAGAAAAACCTCTCAACATATTTTATTTCCTTAATTTCATATAACTGAAATATTAAAAGAAATACACGATATTTTTCATTAGTAAACGTAGTTATATTATGCTTTGTTGATACTGTGAATAAAGTTTTCTTTTCCTTATATTTTTAAACTGGTCATTGATAATATAATGCTATTTAATTGTGTGTTTTATCCCTGACCATTTAACTGATCTTTTGAAATAGTCTTTAATGATGTTTCAGTTGATTGCTTTGGGTATCGAGCTTCTAGGTAGCGCCTGACAGGCCTACCAATGCGTGGGTACCAGGCAGATATGTGCTTGCCCCATTGTGGGCCCTCAGTAAATATTTGTCAAATGAATGAATCAGTCAGTGAATCACAAAGTGTTAGAGTCACAAGGACCCTGTGACAAAGCAGCTCAGTGGTTACAACACTGTGCAGTCAGTGCTGGGCTCCCATCATGGCTCCTTCTCCTTACAGATTAGTGATTTGGGGCAAGTTGTTTCAGTTCTCTGTGCTTCAGTTTCTTATCTTCAAAGTGGAGATAGTATTTTCTTCATCAGGTTGATGAAATGAAAAACAGTTTACGTAGAGTGCTTGGCACAGTGTCTGGCACAAAAATAAGTGCTCAGTAAACAGTCGTTATAAATGTGATCTCATTACTTACCTGACCCAGTCATGGCTAAAATTAGATGGTCTTTTGCAATAGGTAATGGGTAAGGACACATATGGACAATTAACAAGCAACTAATAGCAACTGGCAAGCCAAGTAGTAAAGATGTTCGACCTAGCTAGTAAGCAAAGAAATGCAAAGTAAAATCACAGTGACATACCGTGTCCCGCCTCCAAAATTGGAACACTGCTTTAATGACACTTCAAGCTGGAGAGGACACAACAAAGCAGTGGCTCTGTCATTCACTGTGGGGCTCAACAATACCAGAGTGCAGTAGTTTTCAAAATTCTGAATGCGTCTACAGAAATACACGAAAATGTATGAGTACACCTGAGTGGGGGTGGGGACAGAACCCACAGAGTTGCCCGCCCAGAGGTTCAGCAAAGCCAACGTATAGATTTCGCAGAGGAGGTCTTGGGTAACACTCAGGAACCTCGTCCAGGCAGCTGCCAGACCAAACCATGGGTGACTGGGGGGCCAACACACTGATCAGCCCAGGAGGTGGGAACCCCAGCCCTGGGGCCTGGGAAGTCTGGCGGAACGAGGCACGGCCACTGCAGGATGAAGGGGACAGAGTGCTGTCAGATGCTGGCCCTGGGGCCTGGGCAGCTGAATCCACAGGGGGTAGGAAAATGAGAGGGGGCTGGGCTCCAGGTAACGTGGGTGTTCTAGACTGGTCCCTGGGGCCTGAAGGTCTGTGTCAAAATGGCAGCAGGGGAGACCCAAACGGGGGTCACGTGGCCTGCACCAGGGGCTTACTCAGCCTCACTGAAGGGAGAGACCGAGACCATGCCTCACGCATTCATGCTGCACACAGCCTTGTGCCAGCTACTTGGGAGAGTCATCAGCAGGCAGCAGCGTCTCCACCGCCTCAGAGCTCGAAGCTGCCCTTCCTGCCTTGGCAGGTGGGGTGGCTGAGTCAGCAGGCGGCAGGTCTGAGTGGCCTGGATCCAGGGAGCTGGGGCTGGCAGGGCGACCGGGCAGGGAGGCAGGTGCTGACACCAAGATGCTTCTGTGCAGCAGTTAATGCCTCTCCCGCCATTAGTACCCATCAGGCTACCCACCCTGAAACGTGTATGGACCTGCACGTGAAGCAAAGGACACGGGGCAAAGGGTGATCAACAGTCCCAGTTGACCCAGGACTGGAGGGTGTCTGGGGACAGTGCTAACATTGAACCAGTCCTGGTTACTCTGGCATAGTAATAAGGCCCACAGACTGAGGTCCCTGGGCAGCTGAGAGTGGCCACGTACCATGCTGGCCCCGAGGCGGAGCCCCAGGCTTGATCCCCAGAAGTCTGGCTGCTACGGCACTGGTGTTTGTTCCCAGCTGCTCTGAGGGACCACATGGCTGGCTATTTGAGAAGCAGTGGCATCTCTGACCCAAATTCCTCCAATTCTTATTCATTAGTCACACTCACACCCCAGAGTCATGAAAATCACAGATCAAACAATACATGATTCTGGTTTGGTGCCTGTCCAGTGTCCCCTAGGTACTGAGTTCTCTTATCATCTGGACTGTGCATGTTTATAATTTCGCTGTCTTTCCCATCAGATGTGCCTACGGAATGTCAAGTCTAGTAACTTCCTATCCAGCACCTTGTGAAGACTCAGGTAATGTTTAAGGAGTAAATGCAGAGTTGCAACTGAGCTGTTGCAGAACGCAAGAGCTAAAAGGACAGAATGAAAGGGTGAATCCGTTCACTTTGCAAGATGGTGTAAGTCAGAGGAGACGACCAGAAGAGACGCTGCGGGAGGTCTGGTGTCCAGCATGCCAGCAGGAGGCATGCCCACAACCTCACAGTCATCCCTAGGGCCTCGTGTTGTTACATTTCCCAGCCAACACAAAGGGTGTGAGTGTCGAGGGGCCTCGCCACCATCTGGTCTGACTGCCAGACCCAGTCCTCTGTCTTCTGCTGACAACACACGTGTGGGGGATGCTCCTCAGGGAGTACGGGCTCCCTGAGGCCCTGGGCAGGGCATTGGCAAAATGCAGAGGCTATGAGAAAAGGGAGCTCCTCCCCCAGGGGTGCATGTGTCCCAGGGGAACAGCCCAGATGTGCACACACAGGGCCATAATACAGTAGAGCAGCTGCACGGTGTCACCTGTGGGGACTTCCTTCTGAAGGCCATGGCGTGACTTAGCAGGTGTAAGGAGAACCTTTATGGCAGCCAGGATGCCATCCCCAGTAGCTTGGGCCCACCCCACGGCTCCTCCCCGAGCCTCCTGCACCTGCACCCTTGCTCACCTCTGCTGGCTCTGGGCTCATCTCCTGACCTGACACGCACATGCCACCCGCATGTGTGCTCCACTTGGCTCTCGGCTTCTTCCGTGCCAACGGACGCTGGCGGCCTTACTCACTCCAGCTCCACCCTCTCCTGCTCCCTAATTCTTGGCGTTTGCCTCCCATGCTGATTAACTCATTAAGTATCTGTGTGCAATGCTTCCTCGGTGCAGGCGGGGGCTGGCTGCTGGGCTACACTGGTAAACACAGTTCTTGTTGACCACGAGGCAGGAGGAAGACAGCAGCCGGTCAGCTTACGCAGTGCACTGAGCATCAGGATGAGTGCACGCTCACAGGGTCGCAGGATGGGGCAGGGGGCAGAGATGGCAAACCTGGAACAGGGCCACCTGAAGGCTGCACCTGTTTCTCGGCTGTAGGTTGTGCCATGAGTCACAGCTTCATACCTTGTCCATCTGTCCCCATCGCCCTGCCCTCCCGTAGTTCATTCATCCATCACTCACAAACTCCTCCCCGCATTACAGACCAGGTACTCTGTAAGGTCCTGGGGACAGGATGAAAATGACTGGCTCCTGTCCCACTTTGGACTTTGTGGTTCCCAGATGTCCCCTCTGCTTGCAAGAACTCAGTACCAGCAGCCCTCACTCTGCCAGTTTCCCTCCTCCACCATTTGGGCTCAGCTTAAAGGCCACCTCCTCAGGGAAGGCTCCCATTCTGATGCTCTCCTCATGTGACATTCTCTCACAGCACCTGGAATTATACATTTATGAGTGAGGCTGTTTCATTAATGTTGGTCCTCCCAATCACCTGTTATTACAGTGTTTATACTGTCGCATGGTAATGCTTTAACAAATGCACAGTGAATGGAGGGACGGTTGGTTGGATGGTTGTTTGGATGGCAGGGACGGAGGGAGGGAGGACGGATGGGTGGATGTGCCAGAGCTGAGGCAGAGTGACACAGGGACCAGTGAGGACACTGACCCAGCAGTCAGGACAGGAAAGAGACGAGAATCAAATAGAGACCAAGGCAGGAGACATGGACAGGCTGGGGAGAGGACTGCCCGGGGCACCTGCAGAGGGAGCAGGGTGTCTACCAGGGTTCTGAGGGTTGGGGAGACTGAGAATGAAAGAGCAGGCCTGGGGGGTGGGATGAAGAGGACGGTCTGCTCACTGTGAGACACCTGCTGAGGCAGTGAAGCTGAAATTTTACTAATTCTTTTTTTTTTTTTTTTTTTTTTTTTTTTTTTTTTTTTTTTTTTTTTTTTTTTTTTTTTTTTTTTTTTTTTTTTTATGTATTTTATTTATTTATTTATTTATTTTTGCTTTTTGGTATGTGGGTAGCTCCCTGACTGGGAATCGAACCCAGGCCGCAGCACTGACAGCGCCAGCGCCGAAGCCCCAAGCCACTACACCATCAGGGAACTCCTGAAATTTTATATTTCTTCTGGCCACGAGTCAGGATAATACACCTGTCCCCCGTTATCTGTGGGGGGGCATATGCAAGACCTCCAGTGGATGGATGGCTAAAGCCACAGATAGTACTGAACTCTGTATATACAATTCTTTCCTATATGCACATACTTATAAAGTTTAATGCATAAATTAGGCACAGTGAGATTAATAATAAAACAGAACAATTATGATATATACTATAATGAAAGTTATGTGAGGGTGTCCCTCTTTCTCAAATTATCTTATCTTGTACTCACCTTTGTCCTTACGATGTGAGAAGATCAAGTGTCTATGTGATGAGATAAAAGCAAAGTACTCAGAATGATGCATGATTTAAAACTTATGAATTGTTCATTTCTGGAATTTTCCACTTACTGTTTTGGACCACTGTAACTGAAAGAGAAAACAAAGATACACAGAAGGTAGAAAAGATAGAAAAACAGGAAAACTACAGAGAGCATGAAAGATACAATGGACAGAAAGATAAACAGATTGGTGACATGAAAGAAGGTTTGATACTCGTAGATAGAAAACATGAGAGGGGAAGTTAGAAACAGAAAGATAGAAAGAGTGAAAAAGGTAGAAAGACAGGTAGAAAGATGCACAGAATGAAAGAAGTAAAGACAGTGAATGGACGAAACATAGGAAAGAAAAAAGAAACACAAAGTTAGATATAAACATAGAAACAGAACGAAAGATAGAAAGAACTAGAGAAATACATATTTAAAGATAGAAAGTTAGAACGAGGGAGTTCCCTGATGGTGTAGTGGCTTAAGGCTTCAGCGCTGGCACTGTCAGCGCTGCGGCCTGGGTTCGAATCCCAGCCAGGGAGCTACCCACATACCAAAAAGAAAAAAAAAACAAAAAACAAACAAAAACACTTTGGAAAGTGTCAATAAAGCCAAAAGTGATTTGTATTCTATAAAATAAAAAAAAGAACGAAAGACAGAAGAAAGGGAGATTAGATCCTGCCTCTGAGTCTGCCAATGACACGTCTACCCCACCCCTTTATACATGAAGAAAGACTCTGTCTCAGATTAAGATATTTCTTCATTTAGAAATCCACAGAACAATGTCAAAATCACGATCCTGACTAGAAATTTCTGCTTTCCACAAACCAAACCAATGAAAACCTCATTTGGAAATACATGAAGACAAACACCACAATGTATCCTTTTTAAGTGTAAGCACACCCATTTTAATTTATTCTTAACAACATATTTCTATTTTAAAAACAGGACACGTACACTTAGGACTGCACAGCATGGCTCACACGCACACAGTCCACGCTGGTAAGGTTCTGACAACCATTTAGTGTGCTGACGGCAGGCCTGGGACAGCCGAGCAAGAATAAATAATGGTGCTTTGGGGGGGACAGTAGTGACCAATGGGGCGGGTACAGAAGGAGCCTCAGGTGTATGCTACAGCAGGAACAACTCCCCAGGGCGGACATGTGCAAAGTGCCAGCTCTCCCCAACAGCCTCCAAACCTGACTGAGGGCTGCAGGGGGTAGTGGGTGCAGGTTTGGGGGTGCTGGACAGAGAGAAACTGAAGAGCTCGAGTGCAGACAAGCACTTGTGTTCTTGCCACATTAACAGACCTGTGCAGTTTACCACAGCAGCTCCCAACCTCCCTGTCACCTCCTGTCGGGAGGTCAGGCCATCTCAGCCTCTGACACACACATCCTCATGGAGGAAGGCTGTCCTGTGTGGTGGGGACTGGCATTTAGGTGAGAGCAAAGCTACAGCATTACGCGAACATCCCTGAACGATAAAGATGTTAACTGCTAATGACAAGTGTACAAGCTGAAATTTTTTCACGTCCCACACCCCAGGATGGGCAGAGCTGATGGTTTTCTTACACAGTGGTGATACGTAAGCCCTAGACTGTGCTTCAGCAAGTGTAGTTGGGTTCCATATGCCAAAATTTGTACTTACTGCTATGAACTAACTTAATGTTTTTCTTGAATCAATACCAAGTGTCAAGTCTAAGGACCACGAAGCCGATGATGAACTTTCATCTGTAAGTCAGGCCCATGGCAGTGGGACCCACCCAGGGTTCAAGCACACGTGAACTGACAAAAATGAAAGCCCCTGCATCTAATTAGGTCCAGTCCAGGTAGGAAGCACAGGAAGCCACAGCAGCTGACCGCTCAGGGCTTCTCAGGGCTGGATGTTGGTGGAATTGAGGATTCCAGAAGTAGCATCAGATTTGGAGGCCTTTGAAAGCTCTCGCTGTTGAAAAATGAACATCATCAGTGGCGGTACTCCCCTCTCGTGCATGCCCTGCTTTTGTAAGCATGGGCAAGTGTCAGCAGACGGTACTCGGAGGCCTGCCGCTCTGATGCAGAGGTGCCCAGCACAGGCTGTGTTAGGAACAAATGTGAGGCCCCCTGAGCACCATTCCATTAGTCACAGATTCAGCACGTGTACATATGCCCATGAACCCTTTGCTCAGGTAGAAAGGTAAATTCTGTTTTGTTAAACCCCGCTGGAGAGAAATCCCTTATACATCACAAACTACTCTGAGTTGTCAAGCTAGGCAGGCAACAAGCTTTTGTCTTCTGAGCCCTTTATAAAACAATGGGCCAGACCATGTATCTACCAATCCCTGGGGCTGAGGGCCTTGTAACATGCTGGTGATTGGATCTCATGCTGGAGCACATGGTACAGAAGCAGAAGACAGAGCATGCATGACCACTGAGGACAGATGGTAGGAGAGGTTAATCTTTGCTCTGCTGCCTGGCGAGTCTGCCACCCATAGGAACCCAAACTACATGAACCTCCCTAGACCCATGCCAGTCACTGTTTTGTAATTTCAAAACAGTGACAGAGTGTGAAGCTAACTTCAATGCTCAAAACGAGCCTTGGATACCCGGGCCATTCTCCATCACTGCAGCTACAAGGGCTCTAGCGCCTTGGGCTATGGCCTAGCAAACCCCAAGGGTAAGGCAGCCTCGCCTCAATAGGACCATACAGAGGGAAGAGAGAATACACATTAAGTGTTGGTAAATATGGACTACGATGCTAGGAGCTGAGGAACATTCGGGAAAAATGACTTTCCTCCAGAACACAATGTGGTAGAAGCAGGCAAAGGCAAGGAGATGAGCGTTGGCTAGCTCAGAGTGGACAGAAAGGTGGTACTGAGCCCTGGGGGGTTAGTAAGGCATATACTCCAGGAAACTCCTCACACAGGCCAAGAACCTCATTGTAGGCAGCACACAGCTGGGGCTCCCCGCCAGGTGATGGGGCCTCTATTCTTCCCAGCACACTGGAGGCCTTGCATGTCACAATCGAGGAGGGTGAATGGTTTCTGTTGTGAAATTGCACTGTAAAAAAGCTTTGCCTGACTTTAGGTGTGGCTGAGAATCCAATTCAAGTCTGAACGGGTTTTCTTGATAATGAGCAGATTAGTCTTTTGGGAGCGGAAGCCAGATGTTTGCTCCCTATGAAGTCTGTATTAGTGCTTCCTGCTTCCTGTGTAAAAAGGTTCTGTGATGGCACCACTGAAGATTACTGGTTAGTGCAGCCCTATGCCCAGAAGGGAATGAAGCCAGCAGATGACAGAACAGTTTGGAAAAGGGACATGGGACATGCAGGGGTTGCCATACAGACCTGAAGCCCAATAGTGGAGCTGTCAGAGGAAGGGATCCTTCTAAGAACAAAGAATTAAGACAATTACCAAGAACTCCACCAAGAGTGCACCAGGGCTGTGGTCAGAAGGGTCACCTCCTACAGCCAGGGAATGGTATTTCTTAAGCAGAAGGATCAGGTCAAATGTCTAGTTGCTGCTGACAACTTCCTTCCTCTCCACCCGCCGATACTACCCCCACCCGGTGGTCAAGGCAGGAAAGGGATTCTCAGCCTCCAAAGAGCTGTCCTCACTGTGGGCCTCGGTGCCCCTGGGAAGATACCCACTGCCCCAACTGTGTGCTCCCCAGAGACTGGTAGATGTCAGAAAAGGTGAATTACCGCAAACTCAGAATAGGTGCTGGCAACAGAATTAATGCTGAAGTTGCGCTGGAGGGGGGCCGAGCTGGGGTACCCACCGCTCAGGATGCTGCCATTGAGCTCCAGGTTCTCCTTGTCGGCTCCATGGCGGCCAGCACGGGGGGTTTTTTTCCCTGAGCAGGAAGAAGTGAGGACTGGCTGTAAAGGAAGGAAGGATGGGTCAGTGTAATATCCTTATAGCGACTACACACGCACACAGGCTGACACCATCTCTGTATTATTCGTGTGTCTGTAATCCTACACAGTAATGCTGGTATAAAAAAATATGAATTCTCAGAATTCTTCATGATTTACACAACACCTATCTTGAGCATAGTCTTTAAAATGCTTGAAGACTGAAAGAGAACTCACACTGGGTGGTGAACTTATTATATAACAAGTTGACAACGCACTATAGAATTGTACACCTGGAACCTATAATTCTTGCTAACCAATGTCACCCCAGTAAGTCTAACAATAAAAAAATAATAATAATACTTGAAGACTGAACACATTTCAGCATGTACGCCCCCGCCCCCATCTCCTTATGCGAGAGAGTATCTGTCCAGTGACCCAGCAGCAGGGCTGGAACCCACGTGCAGGGACCTTGCTCAGCAGCAAGTGAAGACCGCGCTTTGACTGAGCCTGCGAAGACCACCACCTGCTCTTCAGTCTCCCAGTCGTGTCCCAGGGGTTCCTCACGATGCTCATGGGCCTCAGACAGACCAAACAGCTGCTATCTGTCAGCTCTTAGCATCTTAGGGAGAGCCAAATCCAAGGACCTCAGAAACTGCAACAAGTAGGTGGGAGCCAAATCCAAGGACCTCAGAAACTGCAACAAGTAAACAAGCTGGGCAGTGCTGGGAATGTGCCTGCCCACAGAACTTACTAACCTTGCTGCCAGAAGGTGGAAGGCGAGACACTGGGGAGCGGTAGACTGTACCCCCGAAGACAGGCCGAATGCTACTGTTGGCTGTGGCATTGGACATGGTGGTAGTGTTCAGCTAAGGGCAAAAGCAGAGATTATGAACTGACAGAACATACTCAGCAACTTGTCCCTACACTACAGAGAAATGAGCATAACAAGCAGTTTAAGAAGGGTTTACAACAGTGAAGAACTTGGCACAAACCTATGCAAAGTGCACAAAGCCTGTTTACACCCAGCAGGTGGAGCTTTAAAATGGGGTAACCATATTGTTTCTAAAAACTACACAGACTCCTATCACATGACCCAGCCACAACACTCCCAGGTAGTTACCCAGGAGAAATCAAAGCATATCCCCATACAAAGACTTAATATTTATAGCAGCTTTATCTGCAATAGCCAAAAAACTAGAAACAAGCCAAAATATTCATCAGCAGACAAACGAATGAGCAAACCGTGGTAGAGTCAGTCACATGATGGAATACTGCTCACTCAACAAAAAGTAGTATCCCATAGATACATGCAAAGAATTATGCTAAAAAATTATGCTAAAGAGATCATGCTAAATGAAAGAAGGCATACTACATGAGTCTATTTATGCAAAATGAGAGAAAATCCAACTCACTCAACAGTGACAGAGCAAATGTGTGGTTGCCAAGAGGGGAGGGGGAAAGGGGAGGAGAAGAGAAAGGGATTACAAAGGGGCTCGAGTAAGGGGTCTTTTGGGGCAACTGATACATTGGTTGTCTTGACTATGGTGATGGTTTGAGTGTACACGTGTGAAAACTTTACATTAAAGTGTACACTTTAAATAAGATTTGTCAATCTTATTCAATAAACTAACATTTTTTTGTAATTATAAAACTCTAGGTGGAGGGAGTTCCCTGGTGGTGTAGTGACTAGGCTTCGGCGCTGTCAACGCTGCAGCCTGGGTTCGATTCCCAGCCAGGGAGCTACCCACATTAAAAAAAAAGCAAAACAAAAAAAAACTCTAGGTGGATTAAAAACCTTAAATGGGATAGCAAAACTATATGCAAAATAGGAACTACGACAAAGGGAAGTATCTGTGTGGCTTCAGGTCATGGATGGATTCCTTACAAGGTACAAGAAGGAGCAGCCATGAAGAAAACAGACCAAAGACGTTTTTACTGTGTTAAAATGAAGAACTTTCTGTTCATCAACGAAACACCACAAAGAGTAAAAAGACAAGCTAGACAGGACACAAATACTGGGAAAAGATATAACACAACTGACAAGGGAGTAGCATCCAGAACGCACAGAATTCCCAAAGAATTTTTAAGAAAGAGACAAATGTATAACTTCATTAGTAATTAGGGAAAATGCATACTAAAACCCTAATGAGACATTACTTCATACCCATCAGATGGGCAAAGATTTAGGTGTGGAAATAGCATGTGTTAGGCACTGCCACTAGAGACACAAACTGTTGTGACCACTCTGGTATTGCAGACAGAAGGACTGGCACAGCCAGGGTTTCAGGAGTGTCTAAAAGAAGGACTGTACTTCCCAACCTGTACTCTCAGCGTCGGCACAGAGATCCTCAACATTATAATTAAGACAACCCTTTCTAGAATTGCCTTTTAGCGTTATAATACATGTTTTTAAAGGTCCATCACATTATTTTCATAATGGTAAGAGGATACAATATGTAGCTAATAATGACTGTATTTGAAAAAAGTTTGCTATGAAAAAATACCACAACCAATGCAAAATAGGCAAAAAGGCAGAAATGAAAATTATGTATTGTGATCTCTATTTTGTAAAAATACATTATTTTAAAAAGTATTTTAAAAATCAAGAAAAACACCAAAGAATCTCAGTAGTACGCGTGGGGTTCTAATACACATGATTTTCAAATGTTTTGTATAGATCATAAAATGTGAGTAGAGGGAGAAAGGAAAGAATGCTCCACTTCTCAAATGGAATCCCCCTGCAAGTCCGGAGAAGCCCTCTCCCAGGGCAGAAGAGAGGAGGGGACCCCCAGCCCCGGTCTCCATGAGCCCTCGTCGGAGGTGGTCCAGAGCATCCCACCTACCTTGCGCACTTTGCCGGGCGTGGTGGGAGCCAGTCCGCGCCGCTTGCTGGGTGTTCGGGGCGTGCTGCCATAGAGCATCTCCGTCTCCGTCTGCCTCCTGTTCTTCAGTTGCTGTGTGAGAGGCAGAAGCAACAGTGATACATCCCAGGAAGAGCACAGGCCCGGGGCGGAGCAGGGCCAGAAATCTGGTGCCAGGTCTCTGCACCCAGAGCTGCCTCGGGCGCTGGCAGTCTGGCTGCTCACTTTACCACCTCCCCCTCTTCCCAAGCTGGGTTCACTTACCCTTTCCTGCTTGGCTCGCTCTTTCTCCAATTGATGCATCTCCCACTGTTCCGTCACGTACTCCACAAACTTCTGCCCGTTCACCTCAAATGCCTTTGCATGCTCCTGTTCCCACAGATCAATCTGCACTTTCAGCTCCTCTTCCAGCTGAGACCAGACACAGGACATGTTAATCACTTCAAATCTGTGTTGTGAAGCCCAAATAGAATGACTCCCCAAGGAATGATCCTCCCTCCCCAGAGCATCATTTGCCGGACTTCAGGGAGCTGGACCCATTTGGCAACAGGTTAGAGCAGCTGAAAATCAAATCTGAGGGATGGTTCATTCATGATACACAGAGTGGGAAGGCGAGGACCAGCATCTGGCCACAGAGGTTGGTGCTAAAAGTTAGAGGAGCGCCAGGGAGGGCCAGCAGCAGTAAAGAGGCGGAGACAATGAGAGGAGCCCTGTCTGGATCCAGCCTGGAACCCACCTCCTACTGGCTGGGAAAAGCTGGGGAAATCACTTAAATTCTCAGTGCTTGTCTCCTCACCTGTAAATAGGCAAAGCACTTTGAAATAGTACCTGCCACTTACTTCACTAAATGCTAACTGTTATTGTTATTAATCATTAAAAGAGAATAGTAATTAAGCCCACAGAACTTTCTCAAAAGCTTTCCCTACGTTACAGGATGAATTGTGCCTCCCCATTCATACACTAAAGTCCTAACCTCCAGTACCTCAAAATGTTGTTTTATTTGGACGTAGAGGTAATTAAGTTAAAATGAGGTTAATTAAGGTGGATCCCAAACCAATATGTCTGGTGGTAGCTTTGTAAGAAGAGAAAACGTGGACACAGACACACACACACAGGGAAGACTACGTGAAGATACAAGGAGAAGACACAACCTGCCAGCCTCAGAAGCCAGCCCTGCCTAAGCCATGATCTCCGACTTTCAGCCTCCAGAACTGTGGGAAAATAGATATCTGTTGTTTAGGCCATACTGACTGTGGTACTTTGTTACAGCCACCCTAGCAAACTAATCCACCTTGATACTCGACTGCTTGCACTAGGAAGGCCCAGTGTTATCATCCTTGCCTAACCTGTGGATGGGAAGACAGTCTGAGGGCAAATGATTATACAACAAGTGAGGTACCCGCAGCCAAAACACTAAGCAACAGCACTACCTTAGGGAGTGTTTTCTGGAGCTTGGCACGTTGCTTTTCCTCTTTTAGAAGATTTCCTCCACGATTTGTAAATCGACTTGGATCTGAAGCTTTTCTCTGTGAAAACATTGCAATCAGAGTAAACCCCAGGACAGGCAGTCAGGCCAGTTCCTTCTGCTAGGACGTGCTGGCACACACGGATGCACACTACTAAGGAGACTAACTGGGAGTTTTGCATTCCCACTCCCGTCATGTGCAAGCACATCCACTGGAGTACAGGAAGGCTATCATTTCCTTTTTCATCTAAAACAGAAGGTAGACTTTGACATTTAGTGCATAATGTCACTGGCTATCTTCTTTGGTTCGAATGTCCAAAGATTATATGTTGGCTACAGGAATAAGCTGCATGGAGGGACAATGGCCTAGTGGTGGCACTACCTGCTCACTCACTTCCAGCCTCCTGAAATAGTGCAGCTTAAACGTGCGGTTCAGGGGATTACAGACAACCTGGTATTTATCCAATTAACGCTCATGAAATGGACAAGTAGAAAAATGTAGTATGTTAGGCTTCTTACGCTTTTTAACTTTTGTTGTTGTTATTCTATCATGTATTCAGTATATCAGAACAGAATATAAGCATATCATTTATAAATTTAAGTGCATATACTCAAAATTAGGGGCAGCTAATCAGAAAGTTTGGAACAAATTTTGACAATTTGGAGGCTAAGCTTTTAAAGAAATTCCATTTCCCTTCCAGCCTGCTTGGTTGGTGACAACCTATAAACCAGGGGTGTCCAACCTTTTGGCTTCCCTGGGCCACAAACAAAATACACTCACACTAACGATAGCTGATGAGCCAAAAAATAAAAAATAAAAAAGTCACAAAAGAACATCATAACGTTTTAAGAATTTGTGTTGGGCAACATTCAAAACCGTCCTGGGTCACAGACTGGACATGCCTGCTACAAACAGTAACCACAGAGGCTGCACGTAAGACTAACAAAATACAAATGGGAGTAATTCAGAGACTCGATGGTGAGGATGGGGTATCAGAATCCAGGTAAGGAGCCAAGGAAACTGGACTCCACTCTACATGGGACACTTAGTCCTCTGAGGAAAACAGACAAAAACTGGGGCAGTACCTCAAACTCTAAGAACAGCCTCCAGTTTTCTTCCCACTTCTGAACACCTTCAAAGAGCTCTTTGTGACCCTCATAGTAGTTTCTTAACCGCACAATCTCAGCATCATGGAGCTGGAGCAGATTTTCTGTGTAGTCCTCTGTAAGACACAGGTCCAAGCATTTAAAAAATTCCTCTACTGTTCAGGATCCCACTTTACTAATCCCTGTCCTCCTAAAATGGAAACAAACCATTCTTCATTATAGTAAAAACGTTACACGAACAACTATACATTCTGAATAATTGAAGCCAGGTGTATCACCCTCAGCCTGGGAGCACGAGTGAGTTAAGGGACTGGGACGTGGACCAAAATGACTAAGATTCTCAGACCCATGTCATCTCTCATTTTGCCTTAGGTTTCTTTTATATTCTTCCTTTCCAGCCTCCCCAGTAGAGGGCTGGGTCACAGAAAATGCCCCAGATGTGGACTTTAGTAGACAGCCTCTCTGTTCAGTTCAAGTCAGACTAGAATTCTGTTGGGCTCTGGGGTCAGACACTGTGGGCTCAAATGTAAGCTCTGCCCTTTACCTGCTGTGCCTCTAGTTTAAGTTACTGAACATTTATAAGTCTTTGTGCCCTCATCTCTTGACAAAATGATTAAGTAAGATCAGATTGTTAAGAGATTGATATTGTACCTCACATAGAGTATGCACCTGATAACACTGAGCTTCATTAACTATAGGCTACGATGATATAAAAATCAAGCGATCTCTTATTTCCCAATAGCATTTGTACATGCTCGTTCATACAAGAATGATAATTTAGGGAGTTCCCTGATGGTGTAGTGGCTTAAGGCTTCGGCACTGGCGCGTCAGCGCTGTGGCCTGGGTTCGATTCCCAGTCAGGGAGTTACCCACATACCAAAAAGCAAAAAAGATAATTTATGCCGAATGGCTTGAAAGGTAGTTAGATCTCTTGCGCAGAGGAAGCACTTCCTGGTGAATGCACGTTTTTATGAGTGCAGGCCACAGACAGAACGTATGTACTAACCATCGTAGTAAGGGGAAAAAGCCTGTCTCTGCTCCTGGCTATAAAAGCACCGGTCCCAGTACTGAGCCAGCTCCACTCGTATTGCTTCAATCACTTTCTTCATGTTTTGCCTTTTCAATTCTTCCAAACGGTCCACTTCTAACTGCAGCTGAAACAAACAGATCTGTTAAAGGAGCCTGCCACACTTTTACATTCACGTAGCTTTGCAAAAGTTTTCCCTTCCTAATGAAGTTACAGCATAAAAACACCAAGATTAAGTCAACACTCTTTATAACAGTATCATAGGAGCCAGAAATCTAAGAAACTTACACAAAAGCTAAAAGATGCACAGGCTGCTGCCACCTTTTTCTGACACTAGTCTTAAAAACAGGCTTACTCGAGGCAGAAGTTGGTACAAACATCAGACAATGCAAAAATGTATGTGTAGACTGTTGACCCAGCACCCTTTGGTTTTCTTACCGCTATCTTGACTTTGGCCTTTGACCCAGTCATAACCATGGCCACAGCTTCTCTCTCTTCTGCTGGTATTTGCAACCTGTCCCAGAGCTCTCGGATCTGAGCACGTAGCCCCTCACACACCGCTTCATTCTGCGATTTTCGCACTTCCAGCTGCAGTAAGGAAAGACAGCGGTTATAGCAAAGACAGCAGCACAGAGAAGGCTAGTTCTCTGGCCTCCTACAAGGAAATATTCAGACCCATATGGAAAAGAAGCACTTTTTATGATAAGATTGTGAAAAGGTATGCTTTCACGACTTCTGAACACAAACTGCAAGGCTATCTCTATGGTAGGGTCTTGGGCCCCAAGAATTAGGATTCACATTTTGAATTAAAAAAACTTGAATTAAACACATAATTCAATGACTGTTATTTCATCCAAAATTTCAATTTCATATTCTTAGAGCTACATATAAATTAAGCAGCTGTTAAAAATAATCAAGGTTGTACATCCTATAATACCATCTTTATCCTCCCTCATTCTCTTAACTTACACTGGCTCTTTATTTAAGATTAAAAGAAAAACTGTCCCTTTTCCAAACTGCTGAATACTATGGGGCTCCCAGGCCATGGTCTGAGTAGACATTACCTGCCGTAGCAACTTCTTTAGTGTTGCAATATTCTCCAAAGACAAACAAAAGGCATCTTCATCTTCACATACCACATCTCTTTCAAAGCTTGTGTCGGGAGTGTGATCTAATTCTTCCATACACAGTATGATTTGCCTCTTTATGTTGACAAACTCCTCACGCCTAGATGCCTATAAAACAAATTGATTATATAATGTTTTGGCTTCCCTTGGCCACAGTGGAAGAATTGTCTTGGGCCGCACATGAAATGTACTCACACTAATGACAGCTGATGAGCTAAAAAAAAAAAAAAAAAAAGCCACCAAAAAAAAAAAATCTCATCATGTTTTGAGGAAGTTTACAAATTTGTGTGGGGCCGCATTCAAAGCCATCTGGGGGCCACACGGGCTGAAGGTCACAGGCTGGACAAGCGTAGATTATAAGATGCCCACGGGAAAGTCAAAAGGACTTTTAGGCTCCTGAGCCACTTTCTTTGCTCGAGCCCGCTCCTACCTCTTTGGTGTGTACTTTCCCCTCAATAAACTATCTCTTTGTTTCACCACTTTAAAAACAAACAAACAAACAAAAAAACCAGACTTCTAGGAGGTAGGAGCAAGCAGCATACCTTTGTTTCCTTCAAAGCTGCCACGTGCTGCCTGAACTGGCTCAGTTCTTCCAAGCTGAGCACGGAGGCACTGTCAGTGACATAGTGGGGCATGCAGAGCACTTCACACAGCTCCTGATCTTGTTCCTGAAGCAGTTTCAGCTCCTGTTTTCTTTCCTTTTTCTGTTTTCGCATCAGTTCCACCTGAGTGCGCAAATCCTTTTCTAGCTGCAAGATCGTCAGCTCTCCTTCTTCCTGCAGAAGAGGATGCACCACTGTCACAGGGTCCAAGCGGAACTCCTCAAAGGAACACAGGGACAAGGACCACCAAAGAAGGTGAAGGTGACACTCCAGTTAACCTTACAAGTAAGTCCACTCATGGGCAACACACTATGGCACCAAGAGTGGCGGCTGAGGGAGGTATCTGGTGAGGAAAGGTACCAGGGCCCCTTTGCAAAAGGTGCAAGCTGGCTGGGAAGCTTGTGGTGAGTTAGCCAGAGGGAAGTGTATTTAGCTCCTAACTAAATGCTCATTCCAGTAATCCTAGGAATATCACCTACCCAATAACAGTCAATTTAGTACTCCCTGCACCACTCTTCACTGATGAACAGGGAAAACAAGTGGCAGTTCTATATCCTCTAAATTTACTCAGCAGTGGTTGTCTACGAATTGTCATGTAATCTAAGGGAGGTGTACCCTTATATTCCTACCTTCTCACCCAATTTCACACTGAAAGTTAAAAAAAAGAGACTTAAAGACAAAACCCATTTGTCCAAAATCAGTAATATTTATGCCATTTCTGTTAATCCCAGGAAACCCCACTGACGTCACAGTCTGCCTGACCACTCCTGGCTGTGAGGGATGAGTGACCCTGAGCCCCTGCAAGACAGCCTTCCCCTCCTGGGCTGACTCCACTCAGACACCCAGGCAGTCAGTCCTTCCCGTAACTGGGAGAGGGACCTGAGAACTTCATCAGAACCCCATCGGCCGCCACGTGCTGTTTCTGCATGCACGCCTATTCCAATTACCTTCCCAGCCTCCATGTTTGTCTTCATTTTTATGATCCCGTCATTTTTTTTACTGGTTTTAAGCAGGGATCTATTGGGGGCCCCATTTGTCACTGCCTTCACCCTTGCAAGTGTCCTCATTCATGCCCCTGACTTGTGCTAGATCACAACACAGCAGCCTCTCATCTATGAATACAGGTAACCAGGGCATGCTCTAAACCTGACTGGGCTCTCCTGACACCCAAGCTTTGGAGACATGTCTTCACAAGTGGCCATGCTGGCTGGCTCGGTGGTGTATGAAAAAACCCACAAACAGGTTTTTGGGTAACTTTTCCTCACGTCACTAGTCTCTTTTGCTTCCTAGGTAGCTCTTTTTAGTTTCTTTCAAAGAAAGAGTGACATAACATCATCTATACCTAACTTTCCACAGTTAAAAGGTTTTCCATGCGCCACAGACTGACAAAGAGGAAGCTTGTTTTTGTTATAATGTGCTGTAGCTGCCTCACCTCTCCAACGGGCAGCCCTTCACATAAGTAAAAATTACTTTGCCAGAACTAGTTAACTGGGCAGCACGTTTTCCCCACTTCTCATGTGCAAGACCACCCGTACAAGGACACCTCCACCTGTAACCCCATGCCCAAGTTCCTTCCTAAATCTCAGACCCAAGCAAGAGCCCAAGACCCTGCCAAGTACCTGAAATGGCTCAACATGCAACTCGCTGCACAGGGTACTCAGCTCTTTTTGACAGGTGGTTATGCTTTTGATGAGCCTTTCCTTCAGGCTTTCCTCTTCAGCAATCATCATGTCCAGGAGGTTCTACACGACAGAACACAGTCCCATAAAAGTCTGGGGCCCACAGGGAAAACAACAACAACAACAACAACAAAACAAGTAACACTAATACCCTCATAATTTCAAATTCTAAGACAGGATTCAGAGAGGCCAAATGTAAGGGAAAGGGAACTGACTCTGGGTGATGAACACACAATGCGATATACAGATGATGTATTATAGAAATGTGCACTTGAAACCTATGTAATTATACTAACCAATGCCACCCTAATAAATTTAATAAAAAATAACTAAAATAAAACACAACTGCAAAAAAAGAAAAAAGGTCCCAGAAACCAGGAAGAGCCTGTGACATCTTAGTGTCACTGCTATATGCTATCTCAGATAAGATACCGCATCCTTACCCTGGCCCACTGCAAAGACACCAGCACTGAACTCACCTTGATATGCTGCTTTACGACCTCAGTCCTTTGTAACCGCTGGTCCTCGGGAATCCCAATCAATTCCCATATCTCCCGAAGGTGCGTCAAGGCTTTCTGGAGACATAGTATAGACTCCTCTGCGAGCACTTCACTGAAAAGTAAAAGAGAAGTCGGCTGTGTGAGCCACTGCCTCCAACAGACTAAAAGCAGTATTTACAGGAACTAAACTAGTTTTATTAAAAGAATGAAAAATTTTTTCCATCCTTCACAATATTCAAATTGTATGAACTTGATTCTTACAACATCCTTACACCTCTTCCTAATACTCCCAAGATACTCTGATGCCTTACTGCAGAGACAGCGAGAATCTCATTCCTGCCCACGTCCACCACTAACACCCTGGTCCAGGTCACCTCCATCATCCCTTGCCTGTACCAGAGCAGAATTTTAGCAGTCTCCCTGCTCCTGCCTTGGCCTCCTCACGTTTAAGGTCAACACAGGAGTCAAAGGGCTCCCTGTCCGATCTTCTCAAAATCTTCCAGTGATTTTCCCATCTGAGAGAGTAAAAGCCTCTGCCTTTACAAAGGCCTCTGACTCGACTCCAGCCACAATGGACTCCATGCCCTTGTTGGAACCCCCACCTCAGGCACCTGGGCTTTCGGACCCCTCCACCTACTATCTCTCCATGTCTCATGGCATGGCTGCTTACATCCTGCAGGTCTTTGCTCACAGATCACCTTCCTGACCAATCTCCTTAAAACTGCACACCCCTTCCAACAGCGGCACAACTCCCTACCTCCTATCTCCTATCTCTTCTTGATTTCTCTTCATAGCACTCATTATCATTTAATGTAAGATTTACTTATTTATTTTGCTATTATAGTGTAAACTCAAAAAGGCAGAGGTATCAGTTTTGTTCACTGCTGAGTCCCAATACTTAGAATGGCACCTTATATATAACAAACATTCACTAAGTACTTTTCTTTTGTTTGGGGGGGGGGGTGTATTTTTGGATGACTAACTCAATGTTTTGAAATGTATGATCATAAGATGCCTCAGTGCAATCACTGTGAACAATAATTATCATGGTATAATACAATTATATATTGCTTTATTAAATTCCTTAAAACCTGCAAAATTGAGATTTTTTTTTCTTATAATACATCAACTGAAAAACTGAGCGTGCTTACGAGAATATCACTCAAGGACACAGAAGTTGTAAAAGGGCCCGTTTTTCCAGTCTTTTGACCCTAAGTCACTGGACTGGAGAAGAACAAATGCTGCTCTAAACGATTTCCTACCTTCAGGCAGCATCACCCATCCACTGTCCTGCCTTTTCCTAAACAGCCCTTTCTCAAGTTCCTTCTGTATACCCTATTTCAGGAGCCGACAACCACTGGGAATTCAGTGGCCAATCAGATAAGCATTATGTTTCTCAGGCCTAGTTCTCCTCTCTTTCTAGATATGAATACCTGGTACCCAGATTACCCCAAAGTCTGGTTTTGGGACTAGAGTAATTCCAGTTGTTATTTTAAAGCCTAGTTATATCTATCAGCCTAGAACCAAAGTTAAGTGATATATCTTTCCCCTTCATTCACCCTCTTAGAAGCAGAGGATGCCTGAACAATCCAAAAACAAACCTGGAATAAGTTACCTGTAAAATGTCACTGAAAATTTTACTAGTCCTCAGAATACATCATTAGCTTACGTGCACAGCAGCTTAAATATGCTGTCCTTTAGATTATAAGGCATTTATAATCCACAACCTTTTAGAGATGTGTTTTTTCCGATGATACCAGTGATCTGTACTCAGTTACCAGTCTCCAAGTATTTGAAAAACTGACAGTCAACATCTTGCCGAAAGTCACAAGACTAGTGTCAGTGTGACCTGTCTGGTCCCAGTTCCAAGTCGGACAGTTGCCCAGCCCAGTCTGGGGGGTTGTTAAAACGACGGGGAAGGAATTCCTTAAGCGGGGTTTCTTAATTTGTAAGGAAACCAAGCTAACTTTCCAATTCAAGTAAAATGTTAACAGATACACAGAAAACCAATAAATACCAACTTCACGGCGTTATTTAAAGAGAAACGAGAAACGCTGACCGTAAGACTCAGGACTCAGCAGGAGCCGTCGGGCCCACGGGCAGCACCTGAGACGCCGGGTGGGCCGGGAGGGTGCGGCTGCGGGCGCCGGCGCTGACCGCCCGGCGCGGGGCGCGCTGCGGGCTCCACGGGCCTCCCCGCCCCAACGCCTCTACGACGCCTCGCGCGCACCAGCGCTCGGCCCCACCCGAGCGTCGGGCCTGCGGGGGCCCCCGGCCGCCGGGAAGGGGCGCGTCTGGCCGGGCGTCCGCTCACCGCCACCAGCCCTGCCCGGCCGCGCCGCAGCCTCACTCGGACGTCGGCTGACGCGACACCCCAGCGCCGGGCCGAGAGGTGCCTGTAGGCGTCCACACCGGTCCCGCAGCTGTAACGAGCGTCGCTCTCTCCCTCGCCCCTCAATTCCCACGCAGCACGAACCTCCTCCTCATGGCGGACGCTCCCAGCAACCGGACGTCGAGGTCCCCGACCGACTGCGCGCGGAACCGAGCGCAGCAACCACCGGCTAACACCAGCGAGCGAGCCTCGGATCACCGCTTCTCGAGCCGTTAGAACTCCGCGGGATTTCAAACCAAGCCCTGAGGTGGAGCAGCCCCGCGATTGGCTCCCCGTCCCGTCGATCCTCGCGAAGCCCCACCCTCGCTCCGCCTCGCGTGCGCAGTCGGGGCGCTCCCAGGCTCGGGGCTAGAAACGCCGTCGGAGCAGGCGTTCTGCCACGCCCAGGCGGGACTCGCTTCCGTGGCTTCGCGGAGCCAACCCCGTCGTCGGAGCCCCGCCCAGCCCCGATGCAGTTTTGATTCGAAGTGCGCCCCGCCGCCCTGCCTCCAAGTCCCCGCGCGTCCAAAGGCCCCAGTGCCCGCAGGCGGCCGGGGGGGCAGGAGCGGGATTGACCAAAAGGCCTGGCGCCTCAACTGCTTTCCCTCGCTCGTCCAGGAACTGATGGTTGGTAGCAATATTCCCCAAATGTAGGAAACCTGAAGGCAGAGGGAAGGAATACTGAACCCTGCCAACGGCCCGGTACCTTTCTGGGCGAGTGATTGCCTTTCATCGCCACAGCAATCCGGTTAGATGAGTATTATCCCCATTTTACGGTGCAGGGAACTGTCTCTAAAAGGTCTGAGAGACTTACCCAGTCCCATGATTGGTGAATAAAATCACCTAGGTCGTGGGTTTTTCAGATTACACGGGTTTATATAATTGTTAAGAAATTTTTCAAACTCAAAGTTGACCAAGTACTTTTGTATCCTCCTTCGCTGTACATAGGCTGCATACCTAAATGCTCATAAACCACTTATTTTCAAGTGATTCTTGGGTTGCATAATATCCTGCAGTGTGGATATCTCATAATTAAACTATTTTGCTATTGATGGATACTTAGTTTGTAATTTTTATAAATGTCTTCATACATAAATCTTTGCATCTTGCATTATTTTCTTGCAGTTGATTCCTACGAGTGTAATTACTGAATGCTCCCTTTACAAGGAGTCAAAAGAGACATAAGTGTAACCTAGGACACTAGAAGGACAAAAAAGGTCGTGGAAGCTACGTACCAGAATTTCAAGGAAAGAGTGGTCCTCAGAGAGATTAAGTTAGAAAAAGGACTGAAGAGCCCACCAATACATGTGGTTATAGTTCACAGTTATTAAAAGGTAGAGAGAGGAAGGCCACTAGAATCAGCGATTTAGATGGCACTGGTGACCTGTATCGGGGCACCATCTGCCGATGCATGAAACTGCTCTAACAAGACAGTCTTTCATTCTGTAATAAGACATGAAACGCGTAAAGTACCTCCTCCTTAAGTTAAAATGATAACAAACTCGTTTTTTTAAATGTAAGGAGTCACAGAATTTTGGAACTGGAAGCTGCCCCCTCATTTTACGCTTCAAACCCCGGCACAGGGCACGTTCTGACGAAGAACCAGGCTGGGCTCAGAAGTGCGTGCAGCCCCCTTGTGCTTTACAAATAAAGATGAGAGTGCTGGTGCAGAACTAAACATACTACATTAGAGAGCAGAGGCTTTATTTACAAGGGTACTCCAACAGGACTTAGCGAAAGCTCCTCCTCCTCCTCCTCCACCACGTGTCTTACCACCATGGGCTGTACCTCATTAACAGACAAGAGAAAAGTCGGGGGGGAGGAAGTGAACTCTCCTCAGAGGTGTGGTCTAACCCCCAACAAGTTCCGTGCTGCCCAGCGCATGGCAAGGCGGGTGGTGGCACTTTCTTAGCAGCTGGGAGCCCCGCTCCCGCACCCTGTTGGGGAGCATGTGGAGGCTTCAACACTGGCCGGGAAAACTTCAGGCTTTCACCTCACTCATGGCCTCCATGAGGCGAGCACTGTTTGTGACTGCTGTCGTCAGAAAAATGAACCTGTACCCTGAGGAGCCAAAAGCACCCGCAAACGTGACTACGAGCAGATCACAGGCCCCCAACACTAGCCATGCCACATGGAGCCCCGGCTGGGTCACAGCAGCAGCTTACAGACACAGACACGTCAGCGCCATGCTCAGGGCATGAGGAGGTGGCCCACCTGGTGGCATGGGGCTCCCTTCTCCTCACCCACAGCAAATGGTCCCCAGAAGCCAGCAGAGAAGCTTCCTGAGCGCTGCCCTTTGCCCCCCAGGTCCCACGGAGGCCTCCTATCACCCTTCTGTTCTCACTTACCTTTCTCTCTGCCCAGGAAGCGCAGGGCTGAGATCTCAGAGAAAGTGCACCCACCCAGGAACACTACCAGGATGAGGCGCAGAGACTCGCTGGAAGCCTTGTCCTCCTTGGTCATGCCCGCTGCGGAAATCAGAGCAGCCCTGGCTCTTCACCCGGCCTCCTCTGTGCGCCCGCGCGCCCACCCGCCCCCCTCGGCCTAGCCGCGTGCCTGCGAACGCACCTGCGAAGGCCAGGTCGCTGCAGTTGAGCAGCCGCACCACCTCGTCCAGGCCCTGCCAGCTCCGCCGCTCCAGCACCTGGGGAGACGCACACGTGAGTCTCAAGCCTAAGACAGGACCAGGCTTGGGAAAGGAAGGCCGCAGTGGTCCAGCCGTCACATTTCTTGCCAGTTCCCAGGTCGCTAAAAGTTGGGACAGACAGGGACTACGTGAGAGTGAAACACAAATGGGGGCAGAGTCACTGCTCTCACCTGCTCAATGACCCGGCAGCTGAGCGGCACGTAAGCACCACTGAAGACGTACGCCATGTCCCGAGGCACCTTCAGGTCATACTCGCCATCCACACGTGGGATCTAGGGGACAAAGGGGACCACATGAGGCAAGTGACACCTCAGCCCTCCAGTCTTTTACTGGGTCAGACGAAGTGGCTGATCCCTAAGAATGGTTCTTACTGCAACTAGACCAGCAGTAGCTCTGAAAAACAAGGAAGAACCCACAACCGAAGATTCAGGCTTCTGTTCAGTACGCGCCAATTCTCCTGAATGAGGTCCCATGCTCCCTGTGAGAGCAGGGTGCCCCTTGGCCAACGCCTCAGTGACATGGGACATGTCTGTCACTGAAGCAGCACTCAGTCAACTCTCTGACATTAGTGGGTGCCTGCTACATGTTTATTAACTAAATGAATCTCTGTGTTCTCATTATTAAATTAAGCTCATGCTACCAAACGACAGAATCTTTATAAAAACAAAACAACAGAAAGGTCTTTATGCATCTCAAGTACTCCACCCAAGTACATCCCAAGGACTGAACCCGCGGCCTCCCCGGCCGTCCTGCACCACGTACCAAATTCAGCTTCTTGCTGATGGCACGGAAATTGCTCCTCTTGGCCAGAGAGCTGAAGGCATCTGTGATCTTTCCTGGGGAAAAAATCTGTGCTGAGTTTCATCTAAAGGCCACCGATCCGTGACACAGCCACAAGGCAGTGCCATTCAGGAAATGACAGGACCACTTCTCCTCAAATAGCAGGACCTATCACATCTCTGAGGCGTTTACCCATAACCCCCTGCAACTGATGAAGATACCCAGCACCCTCCTCCCCACCCAGTCCTCCTCCTCCACGGCACCAGCGCTCTGCCCAATGCAATCCACAAGGGAAGCTGTTTACTGGTTAAGCGTATGGCCTTGGAGTCAAACCGCCCCGGGTTCTGATGTGACTAACTGAGGGACCTTGGACAAGCCACTTATCCTCTCTAAGCCTCAGTTTCCTCATCTGTAAAATGGAGATAAAACTGACCTTTGTGAGGATTGAATGAGAAACTGTATCTGAAGGGCGGAGCACGTGATGTGCTCAGGAAATGGAAACGGCTCCTACCAGCAGGAACAGCGGTGACGACAGTCACAGTATACCTTCTCCCTCCCCTCATCCTCTCTCAGGAAGGGGTGACCCGAGCTCCCTGCTCACCGGCAGCCTTGTCCGTCACCAGCTTGCTCACTTTACTCTCCACAGCCGTGAGGGTGTCCCCAGGGGCCTGCTCCGTCAGGAGCCCCGCTCGCCGCAGATTGGAGAAGGTCAGCAGGTGCTCAGGGCCATAGCTCTGAAGAAAATGCAATTCAGCTCTTCACTGAGGGTCCACCGAGGGCCTAGCACTGTTGGGTGATACGGAGGTGAGGCGGGGAGGACTCCACAGTCCGTGCCCTGAAGAGCGCGCACTTGTTCGTGTGAAGGCGTTTATTAGAAATGACCAAACACCAAACCCAGAAGAAAAGCAACACGAAACTGTTCAAGACCAGAGGAAGCTGTTGATAGAAGGATGGTGGGGGAGGCTTCATGACCCGGAAGGAAGTTTCTCGATGCCTCACAAGGTGCTAACATGAGGGGTGTCCCGGGGTAAGAACCTGGCACCTGGTCCAACAGCGGAACTGTTCAGTCCTCTTAGCACTGGCCGCCCGCCGTGAGACTTGGGAGTGGGGCGAGACAGAAGCCGTGGGGAAGGGCCTCTGTGTGATGGAAGGTGACTATTTCTACCACCTCTGAGAGGGAGGCCAGATGGAAACCAGATGTGGACCGGGACAGGAAAGGGGCCATCTCTTCTTCTGCCTCTTTCAAAAACGTCCAATGAGCTCCCTCCACCAAGTTCCCTCTGGAAGACATTCTCCTGGCCTTACCTGCAGGTACTGTGTTTTCAGGGATCGGTAATCCTTGGGGATCAAGCCTGAGGGTAAGGAAGAGAGGACAGGTCCATGAGCCAGTGGAGCTGTCCCAAAATGTACAGCCAAACCAACCAACCCTCTTCCCTGCCAAAAAAGCCTTAACCAGGAGGAAGGATTCAGTAAGTGATGTTAACCTCGTACCCTATACAGTCGATCCTAAATGGACTCTTCCGTCTAAGCCTGTTATTGAAAGTAAAGCCTGATCTGAGAGCTTCGAGAGCCCTGAAGCACAGGGGCTGCAGGACGAATGCTCGGCCAGCAGCGATGAGGGTGGTGTGGCAGCAGGAGGAGAAAGCACTCCCCACGCACTTCCTCCTGGCTGGGGCCACTTCTACAGGGCACTGCCTTACAGCTGCTGAGAAAAAGGAGGACTGTGTGCAGGGCTCCAAAGCGCAGTCCATTGAGGTAAGAAACAACAAAGGAGACGTGGAATATGCAAACTCCTCTGTGTAGAGAGCAACCTAAAACAATGTTCACCAACCGGAAGACTTCAAAAGTAAAAGCAAGTTGCCATTTAAGGTTACAGAACATGGGCTTTGGGAAATGTATGTAATTGGTCAGCTGTCCCTTTTTCCTGGACTGGACCTTTATGATGAAACCTTGTTGAAGGCAGGCGGCCAGATGGGACAAAGAGAGATGTGTCACTCTGCTCTACGCCTCTGTAGTCCTAAGATGGGACAGACATTGTTCTGGGGGGGCCCGGATGTGGTCCTGCTTAGGGTGGGGATACCCAGAAATTACCATGGGGATGTTTCACTCAAAACAAAAACTTCTTTAATTTTATAGGGGAAAGAATCCACGCAATTACAGGGAAACATTCTGCCTGTTAGGATGTTTATCTGTGCCGTTCAAAATGACTGCTTCTCTCCCTAAGGTATGGTTTTCATGCTGGCATCTTTGGGGCTCACCATTCTCGGTGATGGACAGAAGGCACATGAGGCGAAGGCTTTCTATAGGTGACACCTGCAGAGAAGAGAGTCAAGGAGAAGTCAAGTGTCACAACTCACACCCTTCCCTCCACTTCCTTTCGCTGGAGGCCCACCCCAGCTCTCAGCTCCATTCCCAGCATCCCCGGCTGCCCGCCCACCTGCCGGTCGATGTGCTCTTCAATGTAGCTCGTGCTCTCCCGGATGTTGAAGCCCTCCAGCAGCGCTGTGAGGAATCAGAGGAGAGCCAGTTATTAGGGAGCAGCTTAGCCACTGCCATCTGTGCTGATGGGCACCTGTCTCCCCATCTCTCCCTCCATCCTTGGGGGGGCGTTAAGGGACCCCAGGACTTCTAACAGAAGCAGCACTCCACACTGCCAGCATCAGCTGGGAAGAGCCAGAGAGCATCTTTTGGGGGAGGAAGGGGGCGTGGCTGGAAGCCAGGGAGGCAGAGGCAGAGGCTGGAGCAGCTGGGCACGGCCACTGCAGTCACCATGCTCGGTCTTGATGAGCTCCTGGAAGTCCTGCTTGGTTTTCTTCTTCATGATGGACTCACAGGCCCCAATATCTGCAGAGAGGACGGAACACCAGCTGACATATCCCTGGTTCTAAAACATGTTCCATATTATCCAGAGCAATGAAAACCTCAGGGCAAAAGGCAGACACACATCCTCCCACGTCAGACCAAACGAGCGCATAACCTGCCCAATGAGCAGGGCTCCGCTGCCCTCACCACCCACCCCTCCAGCTGGGACCTACGCAGGCTCAGCAGACGGTGCTCCTGCTTCAGGCCCTTGAGCTCCTGGGAAACGAAGTTCTTCATCTGCTTGATGTCCATGCCCCTCCGGCGCTGTGGGGAAGCCCCCTAAGGTCACCTTCTGCCTGCCCTCAGACACGAGAAACCACTGCCTACCTGCCCTCCCATCCAAGAGAAAAGACGAAAGAGCCTGTCATAGTATCGCAGGTGTCACCAAGGGGCAGCAGCCTTGGGAAGCCGCCAGGGAAACAGAACAGAGGACCTGGGCTTGGAGCCTCACGTCATACTGGGCCTGCAAGTTCCGGGCCTTCTGGCTCAAGAAGCCAAAGACGTTGGAGAAGTGCTCATTACGAATCTCATTAAACACCTGTGAGGGGGGCAAGACAGGACAACTTACTGTACGGAACTGCGGCTGGCCCCCACAGCGTCACCATGGCACGGGAAGAGAGCTCAGCCATGGCAGCAAAAGCACGGAGAGCTGAGCTGCTATCAGCATACGTCTAAGCTGCCTCGTGCCCTGGGGCACACTCCGAACCGGCAGGGAGCCCTCTCTCCCAGGGACCAGCCTTCCCTCCCGCGGCCTCATGGGAAATCCACTGCCAGCACCCACACACTCGCCTTGTCCTCAGCATTGAGCAGCACCTTCAGGCTCTTGTCAGAAGAAGTGACTTCTGGGCCGAAGTCGACACTCCCTTTGAGGAGAGGGGACGAGAGCTATGAGGGCCTCCAACGAGGCCTGCCTTCTCCTACCCCTGCCGGGACTGCCCACGAAGGGCCTCCCAACCGGCAGTTCGCTCAGCGCCTGCACCTGTCCCACCAGCCCTGCCCAAAGCATGAGGCCCCAGGCGCTGAGGACCCCCTTCTTGCCGAGATGCCACTGACCACACTTGATGCGGAAGGTGTCGTCCACCAGGCCCTCGTAAACCATCTGGGAGCAGAGTGCCGTCACAAAGTCCACGTCTGAAACCAAGATCCCCGACCGTGAGGGGCCGCCCCCCACACCTCCACGCAGCCTTTTACCCAGTTTGCTCAGCATCAGCTCCCGTGCCTTCCCCAGGGCCCTAGTGCCCAAGCTCCCCTCAACGCTGGCATTGACAGCCAACGTGGGCGTCCTCACTGTGCCACAGTTCCCGTATTCCCATGTCTCCTACGGTCAGGGACAAGCAGAGTGCTGACCACAGCTCACCTCTGTCCAGGAGAAAGACGTGTCCAATTTCTGGCCTTCGGCCCTTGGTTTCACCATCCTCTTCCTCCTCCAGTTTCCTCCACAATTCGTGTGACATCTGTCAGGGACCAAGACATTCTACTGTTTTGTTTCCTTCAAATTTTGTTCTAATGAAAGTGTTTTTGTTTTTGAGATAATTATAGATTCATACGCTCTTTTAAAATATACAAGACACTCTTGATCTTGAGTCCCCTGTCGCCCCACACCTACAGAAGCCAACCCTTTGCCATGTGACATGTCTCCTTGGCCAGAGGGGAGCTCACTAGTAACAGTACCACCTGTTCCTCTCCCTGCCCGCCCTCCCCACAGTAAGGACAAGACATCTAGGAGCACTGCCCGGGAGGCCTGGCCCTGACCTTTGTGCCAGCCACACAAGCACTCGTCTCTGGGAGTCATGCAACAACAAAGGCAAGTGAGACAGCACCCCTCCCATCACGGACACCCCGACACGATCCCGGGCGGGCAGAGGACAGGTGGAATGGGGCAGGCGGGACAGCAGTCCCGCTGGCGCTCACCTTGGCACACCTGCCAATTCCATAGCAGTTGGGAAAGGGGCCATAGAGCGTGCTGAGAAGGTGCAAGGCCTGTGCCACGGTGTTGATCCAACGCTGGTCTCCTTCCTGCAGGTACCCCACGGGCCACCAAGATACAGGTCAACCTGACAGGCCCCCCGGAAAGTGGCTAGCCCTAGGGCCCTGGAGCAGGAAGGCAGAGTGTGGGGGAATGCTTAACCAAGTTCATGTTCGCTGGCCCCAAAGACGTCCCACGGACACCAACCAGTAGCATTCAGTGTCCCAGTCACAATGACAGGCTGCTAGCCCACTGGACCCTAGGTTCGTCTCCACCCATCCATGCCAAGACCCCAGGGCCCTGCATTCACCAGGAAGTAGTCCCTGAAAAACTCTGGCAGCTCCATGCTCAGCAGGTCCACATCAAGAGGCAGCAAAGAGAAGGCCCATTCGTCACAGCTCACGTCTGTGGGCACAGAGCACATCAGCAACACCGCAAAGCATGAGGCTCCACGTTAAAGGAAAGGCCTGCCACCGTCGTGCCACACGCCAGGTGCTGCACTGAGCAGACACACCTGTGCCCTGAGGGGCTCACAGTCTGGTGACGAAAGGAGACATGTACAGGACAGCCTCTCACACACTGTGAGGAGGGGAGTGTTCTTGTTAGAGTGCCGACCAAAAGTGCTGAGGACTCAACAAACACGGACTGCAAGTCGCATACGGACAGTCCCTGGCCAGGCACTGGGGGCGCCGTGGTGAACAGAATGGACGTGCGCCCCATCTCCTGGGGACAGTCTCACCATGTAGTAGGAAAGCTACGCACTAGGCAGATTGAATTTCAGTTCTGCCCCAAAGAAGTAGAACAGCAACCCATGAGCACAAACATGTCAGGGATCTAACCTCAACCAAGGTGGCGAAAAGGCTCCCATAATGAAGTGACATTTAGGTGTAGAATCTGAGTAAGATTTGGGTGAGAATATTCTAGGCAACAGGAACAGCATGTGCGGAGGGAGGATAGCGAGTCAGGAGAAAGGAGCAGCACAGGACGAGGCGAAGGGGCTGCGAGGGGGCCGGGAAGGGGCCTTGGGGAGGATCCGGCCCTGCCCTGAGCCACCACGGATTCTCTGCAGGGAGGACTGTGGTCAGGCCGGTGCCGCACGGAGAATGGCGTGAGGGCATGATCTTCCCTTGCGGGGTCTTGGAAGGTAAGGGCAGAAGCAGGTGGTGACCTCCAGCTCTACGTCCTGACACTCTCCCCCCATTTCCCATTCCCGCCCACCCCACCAGCAGGAAGGAGACGGGGAGGGGGGCACACAGGATGACAGCGTGGCCTGTCCCTTCCGTCCTGCCCGCTCCGCTCACGTCCCCCCTCACCTCCATAGATGCCCTCTTCCTCGAGCACCATCTCACAGGCATAAAACTGGAAGAGGAAAGAAGCTGATTGGAGCTCCTCCGCGGTCGCTGACAAGGACAACTCACTGAACCCAGACATAGGAGTCACCCAGCCCAACACCTCACTTCCCCTCCATCCATTTCATCGTTTCATTTATTCATTCACTCATTCATTCATTCACTGCACTTTCGGAGGGGCTGGAAGCACTTCACCATGGAGAGAGTACTCTGGCTGTCAAGGAAGGGGTCT
The DNA here is from genome assembly GCA_004026885.1 of Lyroderma lyra. NCBI lineage: Eukaryota > Metazoa > Chordata > Mammalia > Chiroptera > Megadermatidae > Lyroderma > Lyroderma lyra. Next base: position 36,072 of record PVJL010004035.1, read on the forward strand.
TGCAGCAGAGACGGAAGGGCGTGACAGCCCACAGAAGGTGGGGGGGTAAAGAGCAGTGGTGGTGGGGCATTCCATGGGACGTGTCCACAGGACCCCTGGAGACACGGAGCCATCTGGAGATGCACCCTGGAGGGTCAGGGCATATCTGTTGCATTTAAAGTGGGTGGTTTGTTCAAGAGAAGACGACACAAGAGGAGAAGACAGCTCAGGACAGAACACCAAACTTAGCGGGCGCACAGTGTGAGACCTGGCGGAGGGGACTGAGAAGGGATACGGGTGGGGCGGGGGCGGAGGAAATGACGGGGGCAGTCAGAGCAACAGCGTCAAGTGCTGGAGACATCACGCAGGGGGAGCGTGAACCAGGCATCACTGCGTTTGACAACGGGATCTTGGGGACCAGACTTAAAGATGGAGGTGGAGGTGAAGGAACAGAAGTGGTGATAGCAGATCAGTCTTCACAAAAGAAGGGGGAGCCCTTGACAGGGAGACGAGATGACAGTTTGTGTGGGCGAAGGGGTGGGTGTATGTGTGTGGTTGGGTGGGGGTGTGTGTGAGAAGGAACCTTTTGGAGATAACGAAGAAAGTTAAAGGCCCTGCCGTCTGATACTGGTGGTGACAGTAACAACAGTGGGTGTGTATTAAGCATTTTACGTGACTAAGCACTGTTGCTAGTGCTTTACAAGGACTGAGCCTCTTCATCCCTGCACTAACTCAGAGAGGTGCCGACGATGAACGCCGTGTGCTCCGTGTTCTGCTGTCACCCAGGCGAGTCCGATGAAGCCCTCACTCATTTCCGTCGGTAGAACTGAAATCCCCAGGCCTCCTCTGAATGCTAACTAATGCAATTCCAGAGCCCAGTTTGACACAGGGAGTCTCGGCAAGAGAGAGAGATTTCCTGTGACAGGAAATTAGGTGGAGAAGATTCATAAAAATAATCCATTTTACTTTTCTGTATAATATGGACATTTGTAGGGTTATCGCAAACCGCTACTACCTGTTCTAGTCGGTGTGTAAACGTCTGCCCTTGGAATTGTAATTGGGGAGAAAAAAGTTTTGTGAGACTCCAAAAACTAGAAATTATTATCATAGCTCCTTTAATAACATCCAAAAATAACTTATAATTTGACTGGTTATCCTATTCAGTAATTTCTTGCCCTGGTAATGTTACACTTGATATATCTGTATTCCTCAACAGTTTTAAGGTTGTGCTATCAGTATCCAAATAATCTTCAAAGGAAGATCACTGGCTTCTCTCACTCCTTTTATATGAGATAACCACTTTATTTCTTAACAGAAACGGAAACTCTTCTCATTTAAATTAAAAGTGCTAAGTACCATGATCACCTCCATTTTATAGATGAGAAAACTGAGACATAGAGCAGTTAAGGAACTTACCCAGGATCACCCAGGTAATGAGGACTAAAGCAAGCATTCATACTTTGGCTTCGGCATCTGTAGTCTTCCATTTTCGCTAGAACTTTCTTTCTTTCTTTTTTTTTTCTTCTTTTTTTGTGGTATGTGGGTAGCTCCCCAACTGGGAATCGAACCCAGGCCGCAGCGCTGACAGCGCCAGCGCCGAAGCCTTAAGCCACTACACCACCAGGGAACTCCCTTCACTAGAACTTTCTTGGAAAAACTGAGAAGGAATAAATCTCTGTCCTTGCATCATTAATTTCCACCTGCTCTAGGTGTGGCAGGCACGACTTGGTGCACCTTTACAGGCCCACGGCGGGCAGTGTGGAAACCTGGTACATCGTTCCTTCCAATCAGTGAGAACAAGGACGCACCTACAATGCCCCTCACTGATGGTGGGGGGGGGGGGCGGTCAGAGGGGCACTTGATGGAATCAAGAAACACAGCTACTATGACAGATCGCTGAGCACTGCAGTCATGGGAAGGCAGAGATGGAAGGGACCGGGCCTGGCTCTGCTGACTCACTGTGTGACCGCGGGCTTCAGTTCCCTCAGTTGCTCAAGCTGGGGCGGGGGGGGGGGGGTAGAAATTGGTCTCTGAGGTCCTTTTCCTATGTAAGGAAAGGCTGAGCGTGGGGGCAATGGTTTATTGTATTTATCACCAAATGGCTCTAGGGAGAAAGTCACTCAATGTCCCCAACACCACGCACCATGACCACACAGGAATTTGTGTCAGAAGAGACACACAGTGGTTCTACTTCAAAGCCATCCATTTTGCATTAAAGGAATCTACGTAGAGGCCACCTCTCCCAGTTACACAGTCGATACTGATGACAGATCCTCTGCTACACAATCAGGTCTACATTAATGAGATGGTGACAGGTATCTGTGCAGCCACCTCTAATTTGCTTTGAGGGAGATACAGCTGTTGGCCCCTTGCTTCGTCCCAGTCCCCAGTCCTGTTCTGCCTTATCCCACTGCCACCAGGATCCAAACTCACCTTCTGAGGACTGAAGATCACTTTGTATTTGCGAGTTCGGCCGGCCAGTTTGTCAGAGTTGACAAGACCTACAACAGAAGGAATGCAGCCCAGAAAGCCATGGGCCATTTGTTGGACAAGAAGGAAGGACGCGGGTATTCTCTACAAGGGGTGTGGTCCGCTCGAACAAGTCCTTTCTCAGGAGAGGGTCCTCGTGGCCAAGCCCTGAGATCCTGCCACCCTCTCCCAGGTCTCAGGGACATGGTGCACCGTGGCGTACTCACTGGCAATGTACCGCATATTCTTGATGCGGGGCCGGACCAGGAAGCACAGTCTATGGGAGAGAAGGCGAAACCAAAACAACATTCAGTGAAGAAAAATCATGAACTTGGTGACGGCAGCTTAGAAGAAACTGAAACGCCAACTCTTTGACCACTTGCTCTTCCGGGTGGGCCTGTGGTGGTTCTGCCAGTGGCCGCCAGGCCAGCTCTCTGGGCCCCCCGCGTACTGACACAGAAGATGCCCCTCCCTACGACAGACACGCTGCGGTGAGCTGGGAACACTTCCTGGCCCTAGGAGGGACGCAGCAGTTGCTGCCCTCGAATACCTTACAAACTATTAGCCTAAATAAGATGTCCACGTGCCTGGAGTATGCTATCAGTCAGGCATTAATGACAATACAAGAAAGTATCTAATGTTTTTCAAACAGGGGTTCATGGGATGCATTCTCCATGGAGCCAGGGGCGTTTTTCCCTGTAAGGAAAGGTGCAGGCTACGTAACAAAAACTAGACAACAGGCCATATGTGACTGTGTGCCAAGCGAGGAGGACAAATACAAAACGCCACACACGCTTGGTGGAGGAGGTGGGGCTGGGCTCAGGCAGAGGGAAGGGAGCGGCCCAAACGGCAGAGGCACGCCTGTGTCGGTGGGAAGTACGTGAAAGCACGTGTCAAGGAGAGGCTCGAGGGGACGTGTGAGCGACCAGGCTGGCAAGGCAGTGGGAGGCTCACTGGAGATAGCCCTGGCTTCTCTGATCTCAGCCAAGGGCGGATCAAGGGCAAACGTGCGGGGACCTCCCCCAGCTCCGGGCCGAGCCGGACGCCCCCAGATACTCACTGTTCACTGGAACTGAGGGCCGGCTTGTTCTCCACCTTGTACAGCTTGTCTACTTCGTGTTGCTGCCAAGAGAACCCAACAAGACAAGGGACTCGGAGTGCTTGGAACGAAACTCAACGCGCGAGGCCCAGACAGGGCCTTTCTCCAATTTGGGCTAGTTCTCAGAATCACACTGCCTCCCTGACAACCTTCCTTAGACTGCCGACGGAAACACCAAAAATAAAGTAATTCGGTAACAACACAGACAACAGCATCCGTCCCTCTCTGCACACCCAACTCAGCTACTGACTATTCACCCGACGAGGGTGATCACTCCTCAGGGATTTGTTCTTGATGAGGAGGGGGAGCCCGAGTCCACCTGGGGAAAGGGGCAGGTACCTTCAGGATGGAGACATTGGCGATTCGATCCAAAGGGCTCATGAGATCTGCCTCAATGAACAAGTCCTTTTTTCCTGGAAGCTGAAGGAGACACAGTATCCTGGGTCACTCACAGGTCCCCCAAGCACCCCTGGCTGGGAGCTCACAGGTCCCCCAAGCACCCCTGGCTGGGAGCTCACAGGTCCCACAAGCACCCCTGGCTGGGAGCTCACGCAGCCGTCTGTTTAACAGCAGCAGTCTCTGAGCTGCAAGGCCGCCAGCCGTCCTCTACCCCAGCGCCGCATTTACTGTCAATATCACATCCAACGTGGACAGGTCTCTTCATATTCTCCTATTCTGTCGTCTTCTCATTTTCCGTACGAGTGCATGGTTCACCCCTTTCTAAGGTAAACTCCTAGTAACAACTCAGCCCTCCTGCTCTCCTGTGACCTTGTCCTGTATCACTGCTCCGCTTCTCCTCTATGCCTCCCAATCACCCCGGTGTCCTGAGGGACAAAGCCAAACAAAACAAAACTCCACCTTGCATCCTGCAGTCCCGCAACAACTGCCAAGTGTCCTTAAAATTACCTGAAATAATCTATATTCAATGCAGGAAATGTAGCCCAGGACAGTGCTCACTCTGTCAGCCGACTCCCACAAATCCCTGTCATCTGACTCCCATATCATCACCCCTGATGCTGCTCTCACCTGGCGAGCGGAAGGAGAAGTAACATCTAGTGGTAGGGAGAAGGAAGTCATTGCAAGTTTCCTCTCTACTAGGCCTTGACAAGTACGGGGAGTGCTGTCAGTGATACAGTAAGAGGGCAACCCAGCAAAGGCCAAGGCAAGAGCACAGGCTGAACAGGAAGAGCAGAGCAAGCAATTCAGTTTGGATGATGCACAGTGTCCGCAGGACAGTGGTTCTCACCAGGGGTGCTTTTGCCCCACAGAGGACATCTGTCAACGTCTGGAAACATTTATGGCTGTCCACCTTGGGGAAGGGGACATTACTGGCATCTAGTGGCTAGAGGTTAGAGATGCTGCTTGATGATACTACAAGGTACAGGTCAGCCCCACAACGAAGAACTCATCAACCCAAAATGTCAACAGCACCAAGGTTGAACAATAGGGATATAAGAGAATGGTGGAAAATAAGACTGAAATGGTTGATTAGAACTGGCACATGAGGGATCAGCCCCAAATGCCAGGTTAGAGTTTGGAGCTGATCCTCTATGGAACAGGGAAAACAGAAAGCTTTTGTGCACTGAAGCATCCTACCAGTTGGGAATTTCAGGCAGGTCAGTCAGGGATCTGTGGGTCACATGGACTGGAGACATGAGCAACCAGAGTTTTTGTGGTGAATGGATGACCTAATATAGGCCAGTGGTGGTGTGAACAAAACTAGGTTATTTAAAAGATACATGGACTGTGTAATAGAATTTTTTAAATATTTGAAAGAAATTAACAGTGTTCACAGTGCTTGTATCTGATGGTAGAATTATAAGTGACATTTTTTTCTTCATACTTTCCTTTACTATATTCATTTTCTATAATGCATGCGTGTTATTTTATAATCACTGTTTAAAAGGTCGGGTGTAAAGAAATACCCACAGAACTCAGCAAGTAGTTCAGTGAAGTATGAGGGACAAAGGAGAGTCAAAGACAAGTCCGAGGTTTCCACCTGAATAGCAGTGCCCATTAACACGAATTAAGACAGAGGAAGTTAGGGAGTTCCCTAGTGGTGTAGTGGCTAAGGCTTCAGCACTGTCAATGCTGTGGCCTGGGTTCGATTCCCAGCCAGGGAACTAGCCACATTAAAAAAAAAAAAAAAAAAAAAAAGATAGAGGAAGTTAGTATGAAGAGGATATTACTGCACACAAATGCACTTTGGCCATGTGGAGTCACCCTTGTGGGCAGCTCATCCCCACCTACACTCCATTTACAAGTTTCTCTTTGGTCTCATTTACTCTCTTCCGTGTGGATCTCACCTGAGCCTAGTGGCTTTAACTAGCTAGCATCTCTTCAATTCCTCAGACATTTGTTGAGTGTCTTTGATGTGCAAGCACTACTGGGCACAGAAAAGAGAAACAGAACATGGTCCCAGACCCCCTGAGGTTCTCCCAAGTCCCCATCTTCAGCCCTACATTCCTATCTGCTGGATGTTACAAACAACACTCCCTACCAGTCCTAACTTCACCCCATCCAAACCCAAACTAATCAACTTTCTCCACCAAACCTGCTCCTCGTTCTAATTCTTCGTTCTCATTTCCATTCAATGTTATGCAACAAATATTTATTGAACACATGCAATATGGCTGACTCTAAGGTGGGTAGGCATTCACCGGGTATACAGTGTTAAGCAAAACCGACACATTCCCTGTCCACAAGGACCTTCCAGTGTAACACTACAAGGAAGCAATCACAATGATAGCAGCAGCATTATTTATTAGGCCAAGTTGAAAATATCGAACTTGGCTTTGCTTGTCCCTCAACCTTCATAACCAATCGGTAAGGCTGAGTCTTCTGTCACCAGGACTTAAAAACCCATCACTGGCCTCCAGTTCCCAGTGTCACTAATTTTACATGGGCCTTCGTCCCTCCAGTCTGTCGTCTCCTCACTGGCCTTCTTGTTGCCCCTTCACCTGCCTCCACACACGGCTACCAGAGTCATCTTCACGTACTGTTTCATGCCACAAACGGGGGGAAACAACCGTCAGTAGCCGCCTACTGTCTAACTTCTGACCACCCTCTTCCCTGTCCCCGCCACGGCCTTCCCTGGTTCCTCAGCTCTGCTCCCACCAGGCCCGATGCCTGGAACGCGGTCTCCATCTCCAAGGAAATTACGCTTATATTCTTACACTCCAGCTAGCAATCACTGCTGACTCGGATCGGTTCAGGCGCGCCCGCTGACGTTCACTACAGGCTAAGACCCGCTCTGTGGTTTCAGACAGCTGCTACTGGAATGCAAGGTCCCGAAGGACCGACCCGCCATCCCCAGGGCTCCTGGCACTGGTGGGGTCTTCCATGAGCTCCCTGGCCGGGTCCCGCGCAGCTCCCGCTGCCCTCTGGTTTTCCTCACTGAGTGCTTTATTTTGGGCCTGTCACCGAAGCGCCCAGGACAATACCAAGGGCCGAGAACAAGGTCAAGGAGACTCAGCACGGAAGAACCAGGCGCTCAGTGAGCGCTCATCTGCTGATGTGGTAAGGCTCCCAGACGTGGCGGGCACCGACCTGCTCCAGCAGGTAGATGAGCTGGTCTCGGGCCAGCCGCTTGAGCATGGAGAAGTCGGGCAGCTCTGGGGCGTCCGGCCGATGGGGGAAAGCCATGGTAGTGGTCACCCGAGCCGCCGGGTGGAGGAAGGAGCCTGCTCTCCAATCTGAGACGACAAGGGCTTCTCCCTTCAGGTCTAAGCACAGGCTTCGAAAGAGCCCCCCGAAGGGGCCCTCACTCCAGCTGCTCTCGAGGAATGAATGGCCGGCCACCCCCCAGGCGGACAGAGGCGGCCTCGGGGGAACCTCGTCTCAGGCCGGTAGCCACCGTGTCCCGACTCGGCCCCTCCTGCTACACTCCGCGGATCAGCGGGATTTCGGTCCACTCCTGCAGCCCTTGCACGGCAGGGAGAACCTCGCCTCCCGACAGGAGAAGCGACTTCCCGGACCTCCCGGAAGTCCTGTGCGCTCGAGCGACGCTCGGCGTAACCGGAAGGAGACGGCGTCCTGGAAGGGACATTTAAAAACGAGCGGCAACGCGTCACCGTTCCAGTCTCATTGCAGGCTGGAGGCGGGTGTTTCTGTGATAAAACTACGATTCTCCTAGCTCACTCACGCAAGGATTGGGCAAACTTGCTCGATTTCCGGAACTTCGTACAGTGGGAGAAACCAACTCGGAGTCTGAAGGGCGTTGAAACCTGCTCAGATTTAGCGGCGTGCGGGATGTTTGGCTTCGGATCTGCAGGAGGAAAGACGGGTAGGGATTGGGGGGTGGGGCGGCGGGAAGGAACGCGTTGGGATCCATTGGGAGCTCAGTCCCTCCAGCTGTGACCTTTGGATACTGCAATTTTGACTCGTTAAAGTTCTTCGTGGGAAAATGGATAAACTGTTGCCTATTTATACAATAAAAATACCTGAATAAATGAAAGAACCCAGACACGAGAGTGGCATCTGTATGAAGACATTCATTTAAGGTCTTAGAACAGGAAAAACTAATCTATGTTGAAAATAATTTCAGAAAACTGATTGACTTTGGGAATGAGAAATGACTGGGAAGAGCTATGAGGGAATTTTCAAGGATGATGGTAATAATCTGTATCTACCATTATTAGGGATAGATGTGGCTGACAGTACTTGAACTTACTAAGGAGTGATAACATCACATCATCATCTCCTGGTGAGGTTCTTAACAAATAGAGCACCCCTTGCCAAAAATTTAACCTGAGCAAGCATTAAAGCATTCATAGGAAATAGACTTGTAGTGGGAACATGTTAAAAGACATCGTAAGGATGAAATCAACCTTATCCAAAATACAGGAAATTATATGGGACAAAAAAATCTATCAGAGGCTCCTGAGCCATTTTCCTGCTCAAGCCCACTCCTACATATTAGGAGTGTACTTTCTCTTCAATAAACTCTTTGTTTCACCTCTAAAACGAACAAACAAAACCTATCAGATGGTGAGGTAAATAAAGTAGAAGGGGAAACCACTTTAGAATAAGAGACTTCTCTGGAACATATCACTACAGGGCAATATTTTAGTATGTGGATCCTAATTTTAAAAATCAACCATAACTGTTTATGAAACAAAGAACACTATCAGGTTACTAGGGAATTAACTAAAACTTTTAAGGTATAGTAATGGCTTATGTGGCTGTTAAAAATGAGTACTTACTTCTTTGAGATAAAAAAGTACTTACAGATGAAATATGTCTGGAAGTTACTTTAAAATAAGGGGGAAATGTGGGGCAAGTGAGGATAATGAACAAAGAATGGCCATTAGTTAAGTGTTCAAGCTGGGTGATGGGTAGGTACAAAAAGTTCACAGCATTCCAATATTTCCCCTACTTTTGCATGTTTGAAAAATTCTGTAAGATTAAGCAAAGAACTTGTGTGCTCACACTGGGCTTCAGGAGCTCATCTCGTGTTTTATACTGCTTCCCCCCCGCCCCAGCCCCCATTAGATCAAATCTCAGCTAAGCAGGTAAGTGACAAATATGCCCTCCAGAGTGCAGGGACTTAAGTCCCTTCTGTTGTCCAAGTTGCCAGCCTCTTGAGCTTGGCCCCAAGGTTGCTGTGAGGTGCCCAGTCCAGCCACAGATGCTCTCTAGCTCAGCCAGACCCTTGTCATCTGTTGCTTCCTCCACCAGAGACTGCACCTGTGCCCCAGTGGGTTAGAATCCACACACTGACAGGATGGAGCAGGAAGAGACCAGCCTGGAGGAAGGTTAGGGCTTGTTACTGGCAGAGGTCTAGATGGATAGGCTGGCAAAGGTAAAAGGCAGGGCGTTCTGCGTATGGACTGGCTGCCTGGTATAAGGTTCGCCAACCATTTCTGCATTCACTCAACCAGTATTAAAATCTATGTCAGAGGGGTTCCCTGGTGGTGTAGTGGCTAGGCTTTGGCACTCTTAACGAGGTGGCCTGGGTTTGATTCCCAGCCAGGGAACTACCTCCCCCCACCCCCAAAAAAAAATCGATGTTGGGAGCTGGAACTGCAACAATGAACAGACATATCTCCTGCCCTCACAGGGTACACATTCGAATGGGTAATGACAAATACAGTAGTAATAGATTTCAAACACTGGGGGAAATTAAGCAGGGTATGGTTAGAGTGAGAATATGAGCTGCTTTAGATCAAGTGATTAGGGAAAATCTAAGAAGGTAACATTTGATCTGAGACCTGTATAACAAGGAAGGAGCTAGTCATGTGACAATCTGGGGACAAAGAAACATCACGTGCAAAAGCCTTAGATTGACTTTTTCAGGAATGGGAAGATTTGAGCTTAGTGTGCAGTGGTAGGGGTTGAGGTAAATGGAATACCTATCCCAGTTTGTAACAACAACTTCTCATTTTCCATAGCCCAGTGGCGAAAGGGTATGATCAAATGATTGCACCTTAAAGGTTCTAATGGCAATGACTTCTTTTAAATCATAGAAATATTGATAAGCTTATACTATAAACCACATGATAGTGACAGAGCAGTGAGAACAAGGACCTTATCTGGTCACTGCTGTCTTACCAGCACTGGATTTCCTGTGATTGGCATGAGATAGGGCTTTGCCATTTATACTGAACAAATGCACCAATTAACAGAAATCAATAATACTGTAACTGCCGTTAATGACATTTGAAATGGCAACAAGATTTCACAGTCAGTGGCAGGGTTGGAATATCAGTGTTTTCATTAAACCTTCTGCATATATTTAAAGTCTGAATAACCAATTTTTGCTGGAAATTGTTAAAACGAGACATGGTTGAAAACTGCCATCAGCCTCCTGTTGCTTGCCTATGTGTCATTGTGTCTATCAATAATCACTTTGTTTTAACAGTATCTCTAAAATAGTCAGTAAATTAACAGACAGTATTACATTCCTAGGATTTTAGAAGCCTTGGGTTAAGAATTTGACCTGGGTTAAAGTGCCACTGTTGCTGCTTACTTGCAATTATGTGGCCTTGGGCATATCCAAAATCCTTTGGAGGTCTTATTTGTAAAGGGGGCCCATTATCTGTTCTTGCCTACACCACTACACCCTGGTGAAGATACAGTGAAAACCAGTGTAAAGTGACATGCTATTTAAGCTTTTGAAAGGGACTGGAGATTATGCTGAAGGTCCTAAAGCCTTTGCCTGCTTTGCTTTGCTTTTTAAATCATTCCTACGCCCCAACCTCGTTCGGAACCCTACCAACTAAAAGATGTCCAGTTTGTAGCTGTCAAAATCCAACACCAAGCAGGTGACTTGCAAAGAGCCCTTTGTTGGGGATTCCTCTAGCCCATCTCTCCCAGTGTAGAATGACACGGGACCCTTTGCCTCTCCCTTCCCTCACTCTCCAGGCTCACAGGTAAACCCGTCCCACCCCACAGAACACCAGTCAACAGACTGCTGCATTCCACTTTATTTAGCACATAATGAAAACAACCTATTGCCTAAGCAGTTTCGTAACTGTTGGTGTTCATAGTGTTCACGAATCAAGAAATGAGGTCCGAAGACAAACTTTTCATTTCCTTCCCAACATATATTGCAAGAATCACACAAACTCCTAAAACACATGCAACACAGGCTGGTTTCAATGCACAGAGAGCCTAGGCAAGAAGGGCGAGTGCCAAAGATCCACATGGGTTGGCCCGGGATCAGTGCTCCAGGAGGCTGGGCTCTGCTCGGCCTGTCCTCACGCCGCTCCATCCCCACACACCTGCCCCTCGTCAGACTCCAGTGCAAGCCGCTCTTTCCTCCACATTCCGGGCGCTTCACTCCCTCCTAGTCCGAGGTGGATACCCCACACGGAGATCCAGGCAGCTTACACACACTCGCCTGGCTGTGTTTCACGTGGAATCTCCACAAGCCAGTCTCCAGTTCAGATCCTGTACAGGAAGTTCCCATTGTCGTCAAAGAACTCTCGCCCCCTCTGCACTACCTTGCTGCTGAAGTTCTGGTCACCGGGTCCCCCGGCCTTCACCTCTTCCAGCCTGTTCTCACTTGGCGATCCATCACTGTCGGTCCCTCTGGTGCCCTCACAGTCACTGCGGGAGTACTTCTGCAGCTCGCTCTGACGACCTGAGGCTGCAGTGACAGGCACAAAGCGCTCCTTCTCCAGGCTCTGGATTCCTTTATTCCTTCCCTGCCGTCTCCTTGGTGTGCTTGTACTGTGAGTGTTCGATTCTATCATCTTCAAAGCTGCACTGTGACCCTGGCCTTGGGCTGAGGTTTCACCCCCTGGGATCAGCACAGGGCCTGACATGGAGCAGCCTGTAGGAGGGAGCTTCCAGGTATCCCCAGCTTTCTTAAGCTCAGCTTTCTTAAGGACTTTTTGATCCTGCCTCAGTTTCTGCTTCAGTGTAGGTACAAACTTGCTTTTTAAGACCCTTCTAATCACATCAGTGCTGACATCAAAGCCTTCAGCCAATCTGGGAACTGACCAGGACTCTGCAAATTCCTTATGTAAATACCTAGAGGAAAACAGCAGTTTTTCAAATTATGAAGAAGTCTATCAAAGTAGCTAAGTGATAATACTAGCAATAAACACGAGAAGAAGAGGTGTAAACGTAGTCTCTCCTGCCACTAAATGGCTGTGTTCCCGTTCCTGTGTGCTGAAAGCAACACCCAGCCACTCTTAGGTCACTTAATTTCACACCAACAGAACCCCCCACACACACACTGCACACTGGCCCCAGTTAGATACTGGGGAACGCATGAAGACCGTCCTTCCCTTCAAAGAACATACAATCCAGTGGGAGAGACAGATATACTAGCATGCTAACAACCCTGTGACAGATGGATGCTGTGAGAGCACCCAGCAGGGACGCCCAGGGACAGGCGGTTGCAACGCTTGCAGCACAGCCCAGGACTGACTTCCAGAAGCCCACAGCAGAGCTGGTCTGAAAGGGTGAAAAGGAGTACCAAGCTGGCAGAGGGCAGAGGAAGAGATCACAAGTACCAGACAGCAGAGGGAGCACACGAAATGTGAAGCAGCACATGCCCTTTGCTGGGAATAGCTCCACCTGTCGGACGGAGAGAGCAAGAGCAAGACCCCGTGCTTAGGAGCCTGGGGTTCATCCCAAAGCAACAGCGAAGCAAGGAAGGATTTAAAGCAGTGGAATGTCATGAGCCAATTTTCATTCTGAAGCTCAATCCAATGGTAGTTTTTTAGTGGCAAGACTAGAGGTGGAAGGTTGGTCAAAAGGTTGTCACAGTGATCCAGGCAGGATGAACTGAGGCAGTGGCCATGAGAGCAGGAGGGAAAAGATTTGAGAAATATTTTCTTAATAGGAAGGCCAAGTACTAGAACTCAGCAAGAGACTAAATATCAACGGAGGAAGCAGGCTGAGATTCAGGATTTTAGCCTAGGTGATTGGTGGGACCATTCAGGGTTACAACAAAAATAGAATTGTACATGTCGAGTTTGAGGAACCTGTGTGATATCAAACAAAGATGTGTCGTGCACAATGAAATATATAGTGTTCAGAAGAAAAACGTGGACTGGAGATGATGGACTTGAAGTCATAGCCAACAGCAAAGGTGGTTAAAGCCGTGTAAGCGGCTGGCATTAGGGAACTATGTGGAGTGAGAGAACATGATTAAGAACACAACTCTGAACAGCGCAATCTCTTTAAAATGCAGGAGGAGGGGGAACCCAAAGGACACAGGAAAGCAGCTCTAGAAACACAAGTGAGTGACTGGTGTCTTGATCAAGGGAGAAGAGAATTCCAAGAAAGCAGAGGACAAGGTCAAATGCTGCAGAGTTAGGGAGGCTTTAACACTAGAGTCAGTTATGCCTCGTACCAAGGAAGGCACTGACAGATCTGTGGGAAAGGATTTCAAGGACGACACAAAGAACGGTAGGCAGCCAGAGAGCCAGCAGGGAACCAAATGAGGAGGGAGATCCTTCCTTAAGATGTAGGTCCCTGAGGAATTAGGTAAATGACCAAGAGCACCCAGACGATTGGTCCTAGACAAGGAGAGGGGCACAACCCTGAGATGTAAACAAGAAGACTGAGAAGCTAAAGGGTTCTTATTAATAGCCTGTTTTTTCCTTTGAACTAAAAGGATAGTGACTGACCACAAAAGAAGGGGAGTTGACAGGTAGGAAGACTTGAAAAGGCCTTTCTTCTAGACAGGAGAGGAAACTAATGTGCTACATACAGGCTCACAAAGCCTTCTTGGTGAACTCTCCAGAATTCCCTTCATTCTAAGTCTCAATTCCAGAGTCATTCTGTTGGGAATGGAAAATAACCTATAGAGAGCTACTTAGCAGTATTTATCAAAATTTGTCCCTGGACCCAGCACCTCTACTTCTGGGAACGTATAAAACAGCTACACCTGGCAGATCATGATGTCTATACAAAATTATTCACTAGAACACTATTTGTGACAGCTAGTGGAAACAGTCCAGGTACCCATCAGAAAAGACAGGTTAACTAAACTATGCTTTTCTATGATTTCTTTTTAAAAAATCGGAGTTCCCTGATGGTGTAGCAGCTTAAGGCTTCGGCGCTGGTGCTGTCAGCACTGCGGCCTGGGTTCAATTCCCAGCCAGGGAGCTGCCCACATACCAGAAAGAAAAAAAAAAAAAAAGAAAGAAAAAAAAAATGAAGAGCTTTCTCTTCTGAAGGGAAAAGTCCATAGAATATATTAAGTGAAAATAGCATTAGGTAGTATTTATAGCACTGTTTGTGATTAAAGAGATTTTAAAAAATTGCTTGTGTTTTCATAAGTAAACCTGGGAAAAGCGACAAAAAAAAAACATTTCAAATGGCACCCATAGGAGACTGGCTGGGATTAATACTTGTCAATATACATATATTCTACTGTTCTAACTTTGAACCATATGTAATCTACTCAAAACAAAACCCTTAAAATTTTAAAAAAGGATCTCTTTAAGATTTTCTAAGGTGTGGATCCTCTCCTCAGAAAAAAACGTGAACTATGGTAGCTCCCATCCCTGTACCTTAGGCGAAGAATGTCATGACTTACTAACCACTGGTTAAATGTTCTGATATCTGCAATTTACTATTTTTAAATTTCAGCGGGAGTTCCCTGGTGGTGTAGTGGCTTAAGGCTTCGGGCCTGGCGCTGTCAGTGCTGCGGCCTAGGTTCGATTTCCCAGCCAGGGAACTACCCACATACCAAACCAAACAAAACAAAACAATAAAATGGCCTAGACTCAAGGGTTTTCATTTAAAAAAACTTTTTTTTTTTCAGCAATATGAACCCAATTGTGTCATGTTAAAAAGTATGAAATCAAGATGACGTGCTTATGGAAATCCTAAATGATAAAAAGTAAAAGAAAATAGAAAAACAATATTCTCGGTCCCAGGTTTCTTCACTTATCATCACAGCAGATGCAAACTACCAGGAGTCTTACCGGATCTGCTCCATGGCTTCCCACGTCAGGGTCCTGGGCGGGGCACCTGGCGCCTCCATCTGCCTCCGAATTTTCTGAAACCGGATGGCTTTTTTCTGCCGTAACAAGGTGCTGAGGGAGAGAACCAATGGCAGGAGCCATGCGTGGAAGCAAGATGGGTGCTGAAGAGTCTCGGCCTGAAGCCCGAAGCACCCAGCCCTCTTCCCTTTTTGTTCAGTGCCCCAGAAATCTCAACACCTAGAACAGCCCCTAATGAGGCATGCCGAACTCTCTATACCGATGATGAAATACGTCACTGATGAAGGGACCCGGGGTCCCAGGAAGGCTCGACACCTGCCCCTCCACCTCTGACAAGGGGAAGAAACAAAGGCCGCTGTGAACGCGGCGGTAAGATGCTCAGCGCCAAGCGGGGCGAAAGAGGCCCTGCTTCAGGCTGAGGGCGCGGGAAGGAGCCAGTACCTCTCCACCTCCTGCAGCTCCCGCTCCTCCGGCTCCCAGTCCAAATCGGGATCCGGTTCGCGGCTGATCGAGCCCGGGTCTGCCACCCCTCGGGTCGCGAACCCACAGCGAGCGACGGCAGCACGGATACGACCTCCCAGCAGGAGGCTCCGAGAACCCGCCATGTTGACAAATATGCCCCGAGCCAGAAACGCAGCGCCACCGGAAATCGTGGGCGGAGCCGGAAGTGGACGGGCGGAAAGGAAGCGCGGAGCTCTCGCGTCACTGCCGCTTCCGGCCGAAGGCGGGCTAGTTAGGTGGGAATGGATCTGCAGCTGGTCTTTCCCCGCTGTGAGTATGGACGGCCTCCCTGAAACGCTAGAGCCCGAATGAGGTGGAGGACGCTGCTGCAAAACGACATAAACTTTAATAAGAAGATGGGCTCAGGGGCTAAGAGCTGCCCCTCCGCCAACGCAGGCCGGCCTGTCTCCGCCACGGCGGCAGGAAGGGCGTCCCCTAGGCGGTCCTCTGACGGCGACAGCCCTCAGTTTGGGTACTCAGCTCCTCTGAGAAAGGGGCTCCTTGTGGCCAGGAGGACTTCCAGTCCCGCGCCGCGCCCAGCGTTCAGACCCAGCACCAGGCGGTCAATCCAGGCTCAGGTTTCAAGGGCGGAGAGCAAGGCCGGCCCTGTCTCCTCTTCATCTTTTAGTCTTTTCCGATCAGAAAATAATCATAAGGTATTGAGGAATTCTTGATGTCTTGGTGTTTGTGCCTTATGCAAACAGAGTTCTTGGACGGGGCTTCTTAGACTCAAGCTTGGTGGCTGTCTTTCATTTAGTCTTTTCATTTAGCCCTTTGCCCCTTAGGAAACCTGAGGGGGTTCTCCAGGAGAGGGTGTGCGCGGGGCTGCTTCTGCGTTTACCTGTGGTGACTGATGTCCAGGAGTGCAGTGGTACTCTGCACCAGGGGAACGGAGTTAGGGCAGAGGGGGAGACCCCAGGCCTTGGCTGCTGTGTGTTCAGAGTTTACCACGGAGGGTAAGGTGCATTCAGTCCGTGGGCCACTTACCACTCTTTGCGGTCGCAGAAAATAGCCCTCCTTTGGGGTTAAAGAAGGTGGCACCCATCCTGCCAGGGCTCGGTTTATGGCTTCTAGCCTTCTGCTGGCTTGGCCTTCTGCAGTGGAAACATGGGTCCCCCTTAGTTGCTACTCATAGCACAGATTCGCTCACCTCTTTCCCAACTGTTGCCCAGTTACCAACACAGAGGAATGACATCCTGTGCTCCCCCGAGGGTCTTTTCCACTGTGTTGTAATTGGTGTGCTCACTTGTCCATCTCCCTGTTACGTTTATTGAATGCTGGGACTGTATTTCTGCCATTTCTATCACCAGGTTCTAGTACGGGGAAGGAGGGACCGCTGCCTTCCCCATTCACACACTGCTGGAAGTGCCGTGTTGTATTTTGGGAGCATCCCAGCTATAGTATTGGCCAGGGGGAGTTCACACAAGTCAGAGCCAGCAAAGCTGCTTTGGCATACTTACGGCCAGTGAGCCTGACTTTGGCACTGGGAAAACAGCAGCTTCCAGGTTTCTTCACTGAAAGTGAGCAGGGGCCAAAGGCAGCTGGATCTCTTCTCCAGTTGAAGTTCCTGGGCTGTAGGTGGCACCGGGAATGATGCAGAAGCGCAGCTTTCACGCTTGGCAGTGGCCCTGAGATCCTGGGGATCGACTCATGGGGCCGCACTGGACGCAGGAAATGAGGAGGGCCCTGCTGTTTGGCGGCCCCTCTCAGGAGGACCAAGGGAAACAGACTCACAGACTGCAGTTCCTGACTGCCCAGCCCGTCCTGGTGACACCTAGGCTAGAGGAGAAGAGCATCCCCTTACCACATTTCTGGTGAGGCTGGATGGAGTGGCGGAAGGGACAGAAGACTGAAAACCCTCTCCTGGGCCATAGCCACTACCTAACAAGTTACTCCTTTGGGGGTCAACAAAACCAGCATCCAACAGGTTTTCTCCTAGGCCAGGGACAGTGACTGACAGCTGATTGCTTGGCCCAGGACTTTACTTATCTCCCGTTAGAGCCACAGCACCGGCAGTGCTAGGGAGAGATCACACAGAAGCGACTGAGGGGGGTGGCCTTGTTATCTGTCAGTCATGAGTTTGGGCTTACTGCAAGACAGGAAGGAGAGTCTTGTAATTATGAAGGTTGGGACCTGCACTTGGCTGGATGTCATACTAAAAACAAGGGAGCTTGGGGACAGACATAAAAGGAACCTACATGCCCTTTCCCGAGGCCCCGCATACACTGCCAGGTACCGTCACATTAGCCTCCTGTGCCGTATCCACCAGCATATGCCGGTACAGCCTTTGTTCCCTTGTTCTGTGAGACGCTGCGTAGGGACGCTCACCCAACACTCAGAGAGTTTTTTCTGGCCCTGGTGGCTGGGATGCAGCATGTGGGCGACTTGGTCTATGATACCCAGGCTTCGGATGAGAGCCTCCCTGTGTAGCAGGCCCTTTATGCGTTCCAGCTCCTCCTCTTCCACAATCTTTTGAGGCTGCATGCTGTCCAGGCATCCTGGTAGCAGCTATAAGGTACATGAGAGACACATGCAGGGTCTCCAAGGATGAGTCCCCAACCACCAACAAGGTCGGCTGCAGGACTCCTGCCATCTCTACCTCCATCCCCCTGACCCTAGTGAAAGGTTCGCTTTGCTGTCCATTCGCTCTCCTGCACCAAAAGGTCGGATTCAGTGTACTCATTAGGAACTTATCCCTTCGGGACAAGAGGGGGAGGGAACAGCAGAGGTTCCCTTCTCTAGCAGTTCCAACCCATTTTCCTGCAGAAAGGCAAGAGCTACAAAACCCCTGACACCTCTTTCCCCTGGTTCCAGTTCCTGTAAGCCAAGTGGGTGGGAAGTTTCTGGAGCTTCGGCCTGGACCGGCTCTTCTCCCCTGCTGATTCCCCCTGGTTCTGCTCCTTGGGGTCCTTTCGCCTCTTAGTGCTTGAGGCCTCCTGTTCCTGCTTAAGGCGGATCTCTTCCAGTTGCTGCCTGACAAGATATGGCAGCTTCAGACACTGGAGAAATTATGTTGGGGAGAGCAGGATGAGGGAAAGTGGGGGTGGGGAAGGAGCAGGAAGTTATGATCTGTTTTGGGGACTGATGGGAGAGGAATGTGGGGGAAAGATGGGAAACCTACTAAATGGGGTCGTTAAAGAGTGATGAGGGGGTTCCCTGGTGGTATAGTGGCTAGGCTTTGGCGCTCTCAACACCGCAGCCTGGGTTCGATTCCCAGCCAGGGAACTACCCCCCACCCCACCCCACCCCCCAAAAAAAGAAAAAAGGAAAAAAGAGTCTGATGGAATTTATAACTCCAGTCCTCCCACAAGTGTCTGGCTTCCTGTCCACCCTGCTGGGGAGCAACTCAGCTGCAGGATTTGCCGCCCCCAAGTGGAGAGGAGGCGGCAGTACCTGGCACACTCCTCTCGGGCCTTGGACGCCACAGTGTCCTGGAAGAGGGAGCCACTGTTTCTGAAGAAGGGTGCATACTTGTCTGTGTCAGGGCCTGGGTAGATCCGCCGGTACCCGCCCAGGTGAGAGTCCTCATAGCGTTCCTGGTCCAGCAGTGCTGGGTGGAGCGACCCCATCTGTTCTTGCCTATGAAAACCAAGCTCCAGGTGAGTAGGGGCAGGACTGTGACAGTGCTGCTGGGTGGGACAAGGCAGGTGGGCTGGAGCTTCACAGCTACAGGGCCCCTGCCCACGCACTGGAGGCTGCCACGCCCCTCTGTGGTGAGTCCCATCTGCCTGTAGCTGTGAAAATAGGCTGGATCTCCAGAAATCTGGTTAAGAGCAAGTGGGGTCTACTCACAGGCCAGGACTCCAAGTTACCACAACCTTCTAGGTTTCTTTTTTTTTTTTTTTTTTTTTTTTTGTGGATAGTTCCATGGCCAGGAATCGAACCTAGGCCGCAGCACTCACAAGCCTTAAGCCACTACACCACCAGGGAACTCCCTTCTAGGTTTCTGATGATAGAAAATTGGGTTTCTAATTACAAAATCTAGAGCGAAAAGAAGGAAAAAAACCTCCCATAATCTTACAATGCAGGTGGCACATTGGTTGAGTGTGGACTCCGGGGCAGGACCTCCGGAGTCTAAATCCTGGGCCTGCTGCTCACTACCATGCACTGAATTTATTCCTTCCTTCCTTCCTTCCTTGCTTGTTTTAGACAAAAATGGCTGCCTCGTGTTTTGCTGTGTGATTGTACTTTTGTTCGGTAAGTCCAGTAGTTTTCAACCTTTTTTTCCCCATTGAGAGACAGGATTCACCACAGTCACGCGCACAGTCCAATCTCATGGGGACTTCCAGGGCCTTTACAGTTACGCTCGCACCGACACCTATGTGCCTGCCATGTGTCAGGCCCTCAGGATGGCACGGCGAATCCCACGCACACTGGCCCCGCATCCGGCAGTGCAAGTGGGGAAGAGTGACATTCCTAGAGGAATAAGCCTGCATCTGCTCCGATTCGTTTTTCTGTATCACTTGCAAACTGTAATTTAGTATTGGCAATAAATTACCGTGTTGGTAACCTATCTTACAATTAAAGCAACGGTGGGTTAACAATGTACATTTAAAGCGTCCTGTTATTGATTGACTAAACCGTTTTCTGTGTTTCGTTATTATACATTTTCTCAGGAAATGGTTTCTAGAGGAGCTTCATTAACCAAACAAACAAAAACACTAATCAAACCACATAAAGCTCCTTATGTGCTAATATGAAGTAGATCTAAAATACATTGCTAAGCAGGGTACAGACAGTGCAGTTATACTACTGTCGGACTTGATAAAGGGGAAAAAACAATTTGCATTAATACATGTATGTGCGTGCCTTAAATGTTTATAAAAGTATATGCATGACCCTAGGAACACTAATTGGCTCTGGGGTAGGGGGACTGAGTGGCTGGAGGAAACGGTAGGAGAGAGACTAGTCAAGATATCCTCTGAATTTTGAACATATTTGTAAGTGATGTGTTATATGCCAAACAACACAAATGAACTTTTTTTTTTTTTTTTTATGTATGTGGGTAGCTCCCTGGCTGGGAATCGAACCCAGGCCACAGCGCTGACAGCGCCAGTGCCGAAGCCTTAAGCCACTACACCATCAGGGAACTCCCCAAACGAACTTTTTAATAGCTCATTAGTCCCAGGCTGCCCTCTGCTTCTGAAAGACTTTTACTCCCAGGAAAGTGTAGTAATAACCAAGACAGCGCACAACTAAACACGTCAGACACCTGGAGTACTTGGCTTCTTGGGGCTGTTGGTGGCCCTGGAAAAGCCGCTGTTTGACTCGCCGCTTGTCTTCCTCCATCACCTTCCTTTTGTCACAGCCCCGGAGGTTGATGAGGGTCAGCGTATCACAGAGGAGTGCATCCTTCACTTCTCTGTCCAGGTGCGAGTCCGTGGTGAAGCTTGGAGAGTGGTTTACCTGCCAGGAGGAGCAAGTGGTGGTCTTGTACAGACCCAGCGGGAGGATCTAGGAGAGACCCTGTCCAGTGGCCTCAGCCATGGAGGATGGGTGTTCTGACCTCCAAGGCTACAGGATTCTGTCACCGAGAGCCTCTAATACACAGGCTGGGGAGAGCAATCAGACAGCCTACCTGTATAGACACGGTGTCCTTAAAGGCAAGGCTTACATGAGGCCCTTGTGGGATCCAAAGCCGGGATTCCTATGGTGGCGGCCAGAGACCACCAAGATTTGATGCAGCAGGTCCAAGTGCAAAGATATTACACCTTCCGCTGGGGTCCCTCCCCACCCCAGAGCTGCCACAGCCCCCATTCTCTGTTCCACCACCTGAGTGCACCCCTGTCCCAGGTGTCCTCTTCAGGGAGGCCTCTGGACCTTGGTTTTGCAAAGCCCAGGAGTTAATCCTCACCTCCAGCAGCCAGGGCTTCAGCTTGTGGTCCAGCAAGATGTCAAAACCAAGGATCTCAAAACAGGCACAAGTACCTCCACTCAGATATTGGGGAAAACAGGTTCGGTAGTTGTGGCGAAGAACAGAGTGGGCCGAGATGATGGTTTTGATGGCGATGTCCTTGATGCCCTCCCATATCTCTCGGGGGTTGTAGCTGTGTTCTTGCAGCCAGGCATTGAGCGTCGACAGCTTCCTGTGAGGCCCAGTGCTCAGAGGGAGACCAAAGGCTGGGCTGCAGGCAGGTGGTTCCCTGCCACTAACCTAACTCCGTGCCCAGGCTCCTCGTTCTTTGGAGGGCAACTACCAGCTCGGAGCAGGGCTTAGTTACCAGGGTGGGGGTGGAGCTAAGCTTGGTGGTCAGGCCTAGGACAAGGGTCTGAGAAGGTTGACTTTTCCTGAACAATCTGCCTCCCAAGAGCCGGCCTCAGCTTCCTGGGCTGCTGACCCTGGGGCTCAGGGGCAGAGGAAGAGGAGAAGACAGAGTAAGCAGTACCTCTTACTGCCCACAGTGTCGTCCCGGATGAAGTTCTCGTTGTGCTTGTTGATTGCGTAGTTCGTCAGGTGCATGCAGACCTCATCCTGGGGAGACAGTGACCCTGGGCCTCCTCACCAGCCCTTCGCTGTCTTGTGAGTACCCATGCCTCCCCGGGACTGCTCGCCGCCAGTCCCTGTCCACCTGAGGACTGTCCTGTGAGCTCCTGGGGAGGAGGGGGTGCTGTCCTGCCCTCCTAGCCAGGTGCTAAGGCATTCACGGGCTTCACTGGTTCCCGGGGACAGACCAGCTGCCTGCCCAGCTTCCTTCCCTGGTTTCTCCATAAATTCTTAGCACTCAGCAGTGGGAGAGGAGAGGGTGCCACCCTGCCCCCTCAGGGCTGCCACCGGCCCTTTACCAGGTTGTTGTAAGTGGGCTCCACGTAGGGCATGGTGGCAAAGCGGGCCAGGCCCTCCTCGTACATGAAGATCCGGAGAGGGTCACAGGATGTGATCAGGACATAGATTCGCATGTCAAACTTGAAGCCGTCGATGAGGAAGGGCTGGGAGCACGCCGGTCCACCAGGGAAAAATAATGATGCTCTGAAATGCTTCCTAAGTAGCACACGCTGTTACAGTGCTTCAAATCGTAACCACTCACTTAACTTTCTCACTAGCTGTAAGGTAGTGAATGTTATCATTCCCATTAACAGATGAGGAAACTGAGGAGCACAGAGAGGAAAATACTGGCCCAAGTCCAGGAAATGGAAAATCTCAGGTTCAAACCCAGACAGGCTGGCCCTGAACCAGGGCTCCATACGGCCTCCTTACGGGAGGGCAGAAAGGGTGGGAGCCTGAAACGAGTGTCTCTCCCAGAGCTGGGGCACCCCAGTGCTGGCAGGGGGACACGGAGGTCCTGAGGCACCCTTCACCTTGGAGATGTACTGCTGGCAGATCATATGCTCTCCAGGCTTGATGTCCCGGGGATTTCGGGTGATGAAGATGCCGCGGCCCTGGCAGCCAGTGTCCGGCTTGCAGATGTAAGCACGCGTCCTCCACTGACGGCCAAAGGACTGGAAGTCCCCATAGCTGTGAGCAGAGAGGCTGGTCAGAAGGTTCCTGCACTGCGCGGTCGTCCCAGGGGCCCATGGCGTCCTCCCTGCTCTTCCTGCAGCCCTCAGCCTCAGACCTCCTTTCTGACTGGCTGAGGCTCCCGTTCCCCTTCCACCCCGACACACTGGAGGCCACCGGGCCGGAGTCTGCAGGGAGCTGAGAAGGTGGAGCCCGCCCGCCCGCGTCCCGGCCCGGGAGCCCGCGGACTCACTCTGCAGGCAGGCACCAGGTGCGCGGGAAGATGCCGTACTCGCCGGGGTAGAGCTTGTGCATGCGGGTCAGGTTGCGAGCCAGCAGGTCTTTGCGGCAGATTTCGGTCATGCCAGGGAAGTGGTTGATTTTCTGAAACGGACTCCGCGGTTATAGGGCTCCCCAGATAAGTGGCAGTTCCTGGGGCCTGGGCATCCCAGATAGCAGTGACCCACGAGGACGGTCAGGGTAGAAGTCACCCTGGAGGTAAACACTACTGAGTACCCCAAGGAGAAGGCAGGAAGATTCCCTCTAAGGCGGGTGAGACTGCTCCTTGGCCTCACCCCAAACACACATGTGCCGGGGGCCTGAGGCTCGGTGTCCTCTTCCGAACAGGACTACCTGCCACTCAAGGCTGTTTTCAGGAGTTAACGGGCTAAGAAAGTAGAGGCACTTGACACAGTGTCGGATGTACAGCGGCCTTCACCAGGTGCTGTCAGCGACTGTTACGTCACCTCACAGCTGCTGCCTCCATGCCCTCCTGTGTCCCCCCGCCACACGCCCCACTCTTCTCATGGTGGAACAGGATACAGTCTCCTCAACCTGCTTCCTGGCTTCCCTTCAAAATAAGCCTGCACAGCCCCTGTAATTATCTTAGTGCTAAGCAGCACAAAGACCCACTTACAGGATGACAGAAATACCGTGAAGAAGTCAGCTTGTCTCATGGACCCTGGTCTGTCCTCCTTGACTTTCCTGTGGGGATGCAGGACCCCAACCTGACTCCTAATGGACCCCTAATAGGCTAAGCTGCTTGGGGGCCGGATCCTTCGGCCGGCTGTGAATCTCAATGAGTCTTCCCGCTCTGTGGGCTTGCCTGCCCTGAAGCAGCTGCCCAGTTGGGCACACGTGCCTCTTGGCAAACAGCAAATACTGAGGTATGATGTGCCCAGCAGACACTTCTGCAGATAACAGAAGTTCCACGGACTCAAGAGGAGAGTACTTCCACTGGACCAGGAGCCACAGCCTTTCCTGCTCTGCACAGGGGACAGCAGCCACTGAGGGGGAGCCTTGGGCACCTGGGTCGAAGGTGGGGAGCAGTCATTCTGGGGCCACAGCCCCTTTAGGATCTCGGGGCAGGAGGCTGTACCTGAAACCGCTTCATGTCCATGACTCGTTCCAGTGACACAGAGCAGTCTGTCCAGTACACATTCCACACTTCTTCCTCCCCCACCTCCTTCAGGCCGCACATCTGGGCTGCCCGGCGCACTGTGGGGGGAGGGAGGGCAGTCGTTCGGCCTGGGCCCTGGCAACAGGCCTTGGGACTGTAGCTGGGTCATGTGAGGAACAGACCTGACCGGAGAGCAGGTTGAAGAGGGCGGGTGTTCTTACCTCAGCTCTGCAGTTTAATTACTGTGTGACAATTCCAAGTTCATGAGACTGTCAGGGCCCTTCCAAAATCTGTCACAGAGAAAACTAGAGCCTGGCTCTCTGCTGCTGTCATTCCCTCTGTCACACCAGGACAGTTTCTGCCCTGCAGAGCTGACCCTTGTTAAAGGTCACACTGGCACCTCCCACTCTGGGTGGCCTCTCGCACAGATGCCAATGAGGATAAGAGGGGAGGAAGCACTGGCTGACCCAGTTGCTGATTTTCTGTAAAAATTGCTAAAGCCAGCTCAAAACCTTCCTTGAAAGAAAATGGTTTTAACCTGGTCTCATCTCATCTCTGGAAAAATCTGGAAAAGGTGGGACAATGGTGACTTTCAGTCTGTTTTTTTTTCCTATTGGCTCACTATGGAGAATCCTACCCTGCCACTCACACAAACTGGAACAGTGATGTCTCAGCAGCCAGTAGCTGAGCCGCAGGGCTCAGTACAGGGTACGGGACAGCCTGACAACATCCAGAGGTAAGGAGCTGACTGGGGGACAGCAGCAGGTGTCCTCTCATGCATAGCGGTGTAGGTGACAAGCCGGGTGCTTACCACTCTCATACTTGCAGTTGATCAGGTTGATGGTCAGGGGTCTGGAATGGAGGAATAGCAGAAAACAGAATGGGAAAGGACAGACCTGGGGCTGCTGGGCACCCAGATGAAGAGACACCCAAGACATTCACAGTGTAATTCATTTTCTCTAGGAGCCACTTTCTCTACAGGCCAGGATGATATAAACATGCTAAAATGATGGGGCCGGGGGGGGCGGTTTCCCCTGGTGGTGTAGTAGTTAAGGCTTCAGCGCTCTCAACGCTGCAGGCTGGGTTCGATTCCCAACCAGGGAAACACCCCTCCCCCCAAAAAACCAAAACAAACAAAAAAAACCATGCTAAAACGCTACAGTAAGCCAGCCCAAATGGTTCTGATTTTGTTTTTGTTGCAAGAGGTTAATGATGTTCCTGTAGTCCCTGACCTCTTCCCCAGGCTAATGGGGAGACGTTGGATCCCAGTCCCCACTTGCTGCAGGGAGGCCAGGGGGGTAACTCTCTGGAGCCAGGCAGGTGAGGGGGTCCAGAGAACAGTTACCTGCACTTCCGCCTTCTCTTTCTCCTCCCAACTTCTAAGTCATCTAAGTCCGCTGGGGCTATGATTTTTTTCGGAATTTTCGTGGCTACAATGGATAAAGGAACACCATCCCCAAATGCCTTCTTATAGTCAGTCTCTGAGAGTGTCCGCTGAGAAGGGTTAGAAGGGATGGCAACTTCCCCTTCATCACACTCCTCCTCCGAGTCCTCTTCTTCAACATAGTCTTCCTCCGATTCACTGGTCTTACTGGTACTTGGCTCCATCCTTTACGTTCTGAGGGGACAAGGGTGGGAGTTCAAGATGTGTCAGACCTTCCTCCAGGCCGGGGAGGGCCTGCAGGTGTCCCCCATAAGGAACTTCTCAGTATTGTAAGGGACTGCGGCTGCTCCTTCAGAATGGAACAGACCCACAACAAAAGAGACTCCTTCCAAGTAGGCAGCGGAGACCATGGGATGCCCCTGAAATGCTGGACTCGCTGACAGCCCCGATCACCCAAGATCACTCCACACAACACACTGGGCTACATGCAGGAGCTGACAGAGCTGTTAAGGGCCATGACTTGCGATAGGTTTTTTTGTTCTTGAATGGGAAGAAGAATGGGGGTAGGGTGGGGGGAAGAGTCTTTGATTTTAAAATAAGACCAAAGGTCTCCTAGGCTGGTCCTTTCCTGTCCCATGACTCAGTTTCTCCATGCGGGTCAGACAAACACTGACAAAGACCCATTGGCCTTTCATGGCGGAGCGAAGAGTCCCCGGAGGACTAGGCCCAACCGCGGTTCTGAGCCAAGCGGATGGGCTTCTGGGTCGGCACCTAGAGGCCTGGGACTGGACTTAGGTGGTCGCTCATGTCCGCCCTTTGCCTGGCTCTTTGGTCTTCCCGATTGTTGCTGGGCCTCCTTATTTCACGGGGCTGGCTGTCCCAGCTGTCCTCCCCCGCACACCAGGGTTAACTCCTATCTGCTAGGAAGCAGCAGGCTTGCGGAAGGAGGCGCCGTCGCCATGGACACGAGGGCGGGCCCCCATTGGAGCAGCGTTCTGAAGGCGGGACCTACCGGGAACCACACCCACTCAGGTGCCCCTGAGGCCATCTTGGGTGCTGGCCGAAAACGTTAGTCCTTGGGGCTGGCGGAGGAAGAGCTATCAAGCTGGTCTGGCTTCCTGCGGAAGCTGACAGGATGCATCATGGGACTTGTAGTCCTTCACTTCCACTGCCAATCGCACAAGCCCTGATTCCACTACCACTATACCTTGAACCCGCAGGCCAAGCCCAGAAGTTGGCCATCTCTGTTCTGGAGAAACATTTGCTTGCATTTCTTTAATTAAACAAAACAAAACAAAAACATGCCTTGAGGAGTCTCTGCACTTGGAGGGATAGCCCCATTAGCACACATGCCCTCGAGGCATTCAACCTGGTCGACTGAGACCACTCCATTGACTGACATTGACTGATGGATGAAGGACTAGCCATCTTAGCAGACTGCACCTTCACTGCTACCCATTTTGTCTGACTTCTGATTGCCACTTCCACAGACTTCAATCCAATATGTCACCTTAAGATTATCTCATGTGGCTCAATCTAGAAGACACTTTAAAATTTTCCCTGCTTTAAAAAGACACTTAAAAAGGACACTCATTTTTCTCATTCTTTCAATAAATATTGTGTTCTAGGCACTGTTCTAGAACCTGAACCATCATCATTTCTTGCCTGAATCACCACCATTCAGCAAGCTCTTAAGTGGACTCCCTGATTCTATTCTTCCCTCCTCCATCCACCCATCCATCCCAGCTAAAGTATACTTCCTCAAATGCAAATCTGTTACTCCCCAACTGAAAACTCTTCAAGGTTTCGCATTAGATCAAATCCAAAACCTCTTAGTATAGGAGGCCCTCCAACAAAAAGCAAGCAGAGGTGGAGAGGCCTGGGGCTGGATCAGCCCTTCCTACCCCGCTCAAAGCTCAGGGCTCTGGGAACAAAGGGTCCTCTAGGTATTCCATTCTGAAGCTTAGAAAAAGCTTCTAAATATATAAATGGCTGAAAACCATCTGAAGTTTTACCCCCCTTTTAATAGAAAAATTTATTTGGGCCAGAGAAGGCTTTCCTCTGAACATCAGTCCTAGGGAATGGGGTGGGATAATGCTGCTATTTAGGCACATCCCCTTCAACACAAAACCCACTTTGCTGTAACGGTCACTTGCACATCCTTCAGAGAGTGAACCAGCAAAATAAAGTGGAGATTGTATATGCAAAGTGTTGCAGAAAGACACAGTAAACTAAAATTACTTCAATGTGCCAAAACCAAGAGGGGCAACTGAACATTTCTAATAGAAGTTTCAATGTTCAACATATAAATGTATAAACACTTGAGTTAAAAATGGTTTTCTTATGAGATTGGGTTGTAGTATATATTCTACCTTATTCCAGTGAGACTTCGTAATATCTTTTGGGATTAAAACTTCTAAAATGCTATATAATAGCTTCAGTCCTGGGCACAGAGAGCAAACCACCTAGGGACCTGAAACTAAGGAGAGCACCGTTATGACAGGAGCGGCTGCCTGGAGAGGCGGTCACATGCTCAGTCCCAGCTCAGGTTTGGTGTCAGACTGCCTGTGCTGCTGTCCTGACTGCACTACTTGTGAGCCGGGGGACCCCAACCAAGTTACTAAATCTCTGTCTGCCTTCATCTCTTTCAATGTTAAATGAGGATATTAAGAGAACCTGTACCTTTAAAGCCGTGAGGACCCCTTGTTTTTGCAGGAGACAACGTATGAGAATAACGTGAATAACATGCAGCTCAGGGTCGGGAGGACAATTCAAGGTGGCCAGGCAGGTGAAGAACAAACTATAAGAATGGCATCTGGATGGAGCAGGGCTGAATGCAGGAGAGGGACGAAGAAATATATCTCATTGGTGGGCAAAGGGAGACCAAAAAGAGAGGCAAGACCCGAGGGAGTGGGAGCATGAACTATAGCTTTTCGAAGACTTGATACGAGAGGAACAGAAAAGTCCATGTATGAAGCCAGGAGTCTGACTCCTGTGGACTCTCTCTGCTCAACAGCTGTGACCTCCCTGGGGCTAGTCCAAGAAAGGTGAGGCAAAACAGATACTGACGTGAGGGCTCATTCATGTGATTTATTCCCAAACTTCTCCTCTTTAAAAAGACCACTTGATTCCTCCAGGGACAAGTGAGAAGGTAGTGATGAAAATGCCCAAAAGACCGTTATGAACAGCTCTCTCAAAAGGGACTTGGATTCATTAGAAAATCAGTACTTCTGGAAGGATTACTGCTCCTCCTGGGCTGTCAAGGCCACCAGTGCTGCCCGTACCACTTCTGCCTGGGCTGGGGGCAGCAGACAGTCTTGAACGAGGGCCAGAGCGGCCGTTTCTGTCAGGCTGCTAAAGTCCTGGGACGTTTTGATGGGGAGGTGCCCGGCCAGCTCACAGAGAGCAACATTGAACGCTTCACCTTCCTTTATCCCAAAGCTGGACTTTCGGGCCCAAAGGATTGCCCGGACCCCTGTGAGGGCTGAGGAAGGTGAAGTCTTCCCAGGTGGGGCCCCCCGGGTCACAAATAAGTTATGTGCAATGTCGTGGTCAGTCAGATAGTCAGTGGCCCGACACACCCTGCTTATTAAAGCTTCCAGGTCAGGCTCTTGCCCGCTGGTGTAATAGAGGAAGCCGGGAGCCGGGACGGCCTGGAGTAGGTGCAAATGGCCCCCAGAGTCCAGGGGCTTGCTTGGTGCCCCCTCCACGGGCAGTCTGTGGGCCAGGTAATAGCCATGCAGGTGGAGGTGGTTCACTGAGGCCAAGCCACCTAGGCTGTTGAAGCCGACACGAAAGCCCGGGTGTGAGCTCAGCAGCACAGCCTCGAGCCCGGCCCGCAGTGCTGCAGGCAGCAGGCGCTGTGGGAGCCCCCGGGTGGGCTCAGGCACCAGCAGCACGTGGCCCCACTCCAGGGGACTGACGTTGATCACCACTAGGATTTCCTCTTGCTGGAGGACACCAGGGAGGCCGGGCTCCCGGTGCAAACGGAAGAGGACCTCCCCCGGCCGGATTCTGTTGAAGTTAAACTGTTCAGGGTCAAATGGCTGCCTCACGCTCTGGATGTTCTGGGGGCGCCTCCTCTGCACGCCTCGCTCCACATTCAGCTGAGCCACGAAACCCACACCACCAGGAAGGGTTCGGGTCTCCAGCTTCCCCAGGCAGTAGCGAAAGAGCCCCAGCTCCATCCGCTGCCTCCAGGCAGAGCAGAGGGCAGTGTCGAAGCGCGATAGCGGCAGTGTGTCTGGGAGGCTGGGGGTGTCCTGCGGCCACTGAATCCCTTCCCGCACAAGTTCCTTCTGTCCGTAGACAAAGTCAGGAATGCCATGTCCTTCCCAGTCCTCTTTGTTTGGAGGCAGCAAATAGGAAGTTTCACTTGAACTGTCATGTGGAATAGCCATGGGGCTGACCTGAAACGGTCATAAGAGGTAAAGAACACATGATGTCAGCCGTCCCCTTTCCCAGAGAGTCTATTTGCAATAACCTTGACAGGTTCTAATTACAAAAGTAACACTGGCCTTTGAGAAATAGTTTGAAAACACAGAAATCACTCATAATTCCACCACTAGATGAGCATACATTTTTTGCTGAATTAAAAATATATATTGGAATTTTTTTTCTTTCTAAAAATTGTATGTACTGTATAAACTTTCTTTTTCTTTTCTTTTTATTTTTTTATTTTTTTATTTTTTGCTTTTTGGTATGTGGGTAGCTCCCTGGCTGGGAATCAAACCCAGGCCGCAGCGCTGACAGCACCAGCGCCAAAGCCTTAAGCCACTACACCATCAGGGAACTCCTGTATAAACTTTCTTAATGGAGGAAAAAAAAATAAAGATAAAATACAACCAGGGAAACATCACACTTTACCCTTTTATTAACTTCAGACTAACTCTTGGACTGAAAAAGCCTACTGTCAAAATGATCTGGTTGGGACAGGACGACCTCCTAGTCACTGTGACTGGTTTTGGTGTTCTCATTACTCTGCAGACCCACTTCCTGGAATGGCATGTTTGCACAATGGTGGGGCTCACACACTGAGATATATGGGTCTTACTAGAGTCGCTCTCAGACAACCTTAATAGAGTGCAGGGCAAACTAGTCACTCAGCAAACATTTCCTCAACAACTGCCACATATCAGTCAGGTCCTGGAATCATGATTCTCATAGCTCATCAGTCTAGTGGTGCAGACTGACATTAACCCAATCATTGCCCAAGTAAACATGAATGGCCAACATAATCATACTGTCAAGGACGCGCATGGGTACGCTGTGAATGGAAGTGAGATTCCTGGTCTAGTCTAGGAAGTAAGGACAGGCTTCCCAAAAGACCTAAGGTGGGAGAGAAACTGAAAGCCCACAGTAGCTAAAACGCAGTCTGAGGAGAGAGACTCATGTCAGACTAGGCAAGGCTGGGATTTGGATTTTTAACCACTTAATGGTTTTAAACTAAGCTGGACATGCTCAGATTTAAGACTTTTCAAAGATCGGTAACTAGAATGAACTGGAAGAACCAAGAATCAGTCCCTACAATTTAATCTGTCAATATTACCTCAATGAAGCTGAAAACATGATTAATCTCACCTCCACCTCTTCCTCTCAGCAGCTTGGAATCCTCACCTTTTGGGATAGTGTCGGTGCATTCATGCATGCATACATCCAATAAATATTCACTGAGAGCCTACTGTGTGCCAGCGCTGTCCCAGGGGTGTTCAGGAGGCAAGAGCTAACAGGGCGTCAGCACGAAGCCTGGCTCAGAGAAGAGCATGCCTGCTGGAGTGAAGAGTACAGCAGTGGGGTGCTTCGAAGACAGCCTCAGAAGAGAGCGGCGGCTTTCAAAATGTGGAGCCACGACAGGCCATTCAACCCCTCTGGACCTTTGTACTTCCACATTTTTAAAGGGGACCCTACCTTGCAAGGCTGTTGTAAGACTCGAAGTAACTATGCCCAGCGCTTGGCACTCAGTGGGTCCTCGGTAAAAAGCCTCAGTAGGCATCAAAGACTATGGTTATTTCTGCAGAGGTGGCATAAGGGCTGCAACACATGAGGCGGGTAACCTGTGGTAACGTCTGGATGGCAAAGAGGAGGAGTCGACGGCCTCTGACCACTCAGTGAGTTTTCCAGTTACCTTGGCTCCTGAGACTTCCCTGCCGCCCCGATACTGGACCTCGCCCATGGTCGCAGCCGAGACCATCTACTGCAGGTAAGGAGGACGTACCGCGCGACATCCCCTAAGCTCCTACGGCGGCCATAGCGAGGTCGTGATACTCATAACGCATGCGCAGCCTGAACGCACGCACGCACGCCGCGTGGCCTGCCCCGCCTACTCCCCGGGGGCGGGGCCGTGCGGTCTGGATCCCGCCCCGGAGCGTCTGGCCCCGCCCCGGGCCCCGCCTCCAGCTTGCCGGGGACCGCCCGGAGCCGGCAGTCGGCGGCGGAACCCGGCTGGCATCGCCTGGGCCCCTTATGGAGGGGGCGGGCCTGGGGGCGGTGGCCCTAGGAGCGGTTGCCGCGGGGATGGGGCGGTGACGCGGCCCGAGGGCGGAAGTGAGAAAGTTGCCGGCGTCCCGAGACGAGTTGGCGAAGTGGTGCGCGCGGCGCGGCAATGGGGGGCTCGGGCAGCCGCCTGTCCAAGGAGCTGCTCGCCGAGTACCAGGTGCGCGGGACGCCGGGTCCCCGGGGACCTTGCGCGCTGGCCTGCGCTCGGGAGCGGAGCCTGGAGCGGGCGGCAGGGCTGGCGGCCCGCTGACCTCCCCTGTCTCGTTCTCTCCCTTCCAGGACTTGACGTTCCTGACCAAGCAGGAGATCCTTCTGTAAGTGCTGCCTCGAACCTGCCTTCCGGGATCCTCTAGAGACGGCTTCGCGGGGGCTCTGTCTTACCCATGGGCAAACTGAGGCCCCCTCAGAGGTGGCGGGGGTGGGGCAAGGAGCCTGCCTGAAGTCGGCAGCGGAGCCGGAACTGGAGTCCAGCGCCCGCAGCCCTGGCCTTGCCCTGCCTGGTGCACGCCCACCCCGCCCGCGCCGGGGGCCTCAGCTGTGTAACCTCCCAACAAAGTCGGGCGCTCTTTGACCCATTGCTCCACTGGCTTCTGCAGAACCGAACTTCCTGTCCCCGGCCGGCGGGGGCTGCTGTGGCTCTGAGCTGCCTGCTTACTGGCAAAGCCAGAGCAGCCTTGGGAGCCTTGCTCCTTTTCCTAACTTTACCTGAATAACACAGTAACCGTTAACGCTTGCTGAGCACTGACCCTGCGTCAGGAACGGCGCTAAATTACCCTACATTACCTAATTTAATACAGGGGCTCTGAAACAGGTCCGGGGAAGACTGCTAATTTGCCTAAGACTACACTCTGAGAAAGAGGATTTGAACAGGGACTGGAACCTTCTTCCTAGCCATATACCAGCCTTACGTGGCCAGGACTTCGGGGGGCTAATGTAATCCCAGTGGGAAGGAGGTGACTATGGAGAAGCTACTTCTGGATAGCTGCTAAAAAGAGGCTTTGAGGAGCAGATCCCTCAAGTTCTCTTCTTCCTGTTCTTCAGGGCCAACTTCTGGCTCCTTCCCCCAGCCTCTCCATTTCTCAGGGAGCTCTGAATCCAATGCCCAGTGCAGTGCCCGACACACAGTAGGCTCCTGGAAATAACCCATGGCAAGAATGGACTCCCAGCCTCTGCTATCTTGTGACATTGTCCCTTTGGCTTACTAAGCCTGATGACTCAGAAGTGCTCTGTAGGTGGCTTAGCTCCTCACCTAATGTGTGATGGGCAGCGAAGCAGGGAGAGAGGATGGCACTAAGGCACACAGGAAGGTGCGCCAACAGGTTTCCCTCCTCCTGTCAGCGCCCACAGGCGCTTCTGTGAGCTGCTTCCCCAGGAGCACCGGAGTGTGGAGGAGTCGCTGCAGGCACGAGTGACCTTGGAGCAGATCCTCAGCCTTCCAGAGCTCAAGGTGCCAGCCCCCGACCCTCCCGGAGGTCATGCGGTCCCCATTCTGGTCTTTCCTCTCTTTAGCCCTAATTTCCTGGGGGCAAAGGCTTTACCTAAATCACCCACTGGAATCATCTAGAATGGTGTTTTTAAAATTGGGCTCCTAGGACATGCTTTTGGAGCTTCAAGTAAGTTTTGTCTTTTCAGAAGAGTTATCTTATTAAAGTTTGAAAAGCCCTGACTGCCTCTCCATGGGGCAGCTATGACATCTATGTGAAGGGTCCAGTTCCAGTGCCTGTAACAAAAATAAGTGCTCAGTTAACTCCTTGTTGTATAGATGACCAGCCCATCCTGTTCTCTTTGCTTAGGCTGCCTGCCTCTTCCTTCTTTGCCCTCAGGCTGGCCTGTGGGTTAACCTCCGACTCCCAGAAGCCATTCCTGCCCCTGCCCCAGCTGGGTCACTGGTCCTACCCCCCCATTTCTGACCCCAAAGTGCTGGTCATTCTCCCTTGTGAGCCTGTGCTCACTGTGTGGGTACTATGACCTCCCTCCAGTTCCCAGTAAGGTCTGAGTGTGTGACCTGGGCTGTGTCCTGTGGCATTCACAGAGGCTCTTTTTCTAGGCCAACCCCTTCAAGGAGAGAATCTGCAGGGTCTTCTCAACCTCCCCAACCAGAGACAGCCTGAGCTTCGAGGACTTCCTGGACCTCCTCAGCGTGTTCAGTGACACAGCAACGCCAGACATCAAGTCCCACTATGCCTTCCGCATCTTCGGTAAGGACCGGGAGGAGCTGGGTACTCTGTGGTCTTCTTGGCGGTACTGCTCCGGAGCCGGGCGTCCTCCTGGAGCCATGGAGCTCACCCTGACCACGTCCTTCTGCGCTTCCTGTGTCTGCTGTCTAGATTTCGATGACGATGGGACCCTGAACAGAGAAGACCTGAGCCAGCTCGTGAACTGCCTCACCGGAGAGGGGGAGGACACACGGCTCAGTGCTTCCGAGATGAAGCAGCTCATTGACAATGTGAGCAAGCGGGGCCCAGCAGGGGTGGCCCTGAGCCGAGGGGAGGGTTGGTCTTCGGTCTGACGTGCGCTGTCCCCCAGATCCTGGAAGAGTCCGACATTGATCGGGATGGGACCATCAATCTCTCCGAGTTCCAGCATGTCATCTCCCGTTCACCAGACTTTGCCAGGTATGACAGTGGTCCCGAGATGTGGTGTCTGGGTCTGGGGTATTGCTGTTGAGGGTGGTGCCGGTGGAAGCCCCCTGCTTCCTCTCAGTGTCTCAGGGTAGCTCCCAAAGGGACCTGACAGATGAGGGACGGAGGCCGTTTCAAAGGGCCGTAGAGGAGAGGTGTGTCAGTTTGCGTTTACTCCTAACCCTTGTTCCAGCAGAAAATCCAACCCACTCTCCTCTTGTTTAGCTCCTTCAAGATTGTCCTGTGACAGGAGCCACCGCGTGTCCCAGCACCTTGTCAAAGAAGCTTTCCACTGCTGAGCTGTCGCCAGGGTGACACCTGGGCTGCCAGGGCTGGCCAAGCTGGCCCAGTCGAGCTGGTCCCACGCAGTCCTGTCCTGAGCAGGGGCGGGCCGTCCACGGCAGGGTCTCCCCCTCTCACTGTCGTCATCATCGCTGTTTGTGTCTACTAATCAGTAATAAAGGTTTAGAAGTTTTGACCCAAGTGGGACACGAGGGCACTGGTACCAGAAAGGATGAGACTTGTGGGAGACTTTGGTCACACTGGGATAGGTAACTTCTAAAGAAGGGACCAGCAGGAAGTCAGACTAACCGAGGAGCAGGTAGCAATGGGGATGGAACGTTCTGTATCCTGACGGTGGTGGTGGTTATGTGACCTTCTACCTGTGTGAAAATTTCCAGGACTATATACCAAAACAAAAAATAATTTACTGTGTGATCAGGTTTAAACAATTTTAGAGTTAAACAGAAAACCCTGCCTCTGTGCCCCCAGCCCCGCACAGAGTAAGGGGTTGAGGTGCAGCGAACCAGCCCCCCCAATCAGTGTGTTCCGGTCCCCTCCTGAGGAATCACACGCCACCGGGAGATGCCGCCACCCAGCCAAGGCTGGCCCTCGCCCCCCAGCCCCTGGGAAGAGGAGGCTCAAAACCTCCAGAATTCAAGAGAACTAGACCAAGCTCAAAAAGCAGCCCTTGAAGAGGAAGGGTCACAATTCAGTTTCAATGCTTTAGGTTTTATTTAAAAAAAAAAAAGTAAAGTGCATTTTATTTAAAAAATATATAAAACACAAACTCAGGGCCCCTGTGCTGGGCAGTGTCAGTATCCCTCGGAGTGGAGGCAGGGAGAGTATTGGGGTGAAGGGGGCCGGGGCTCGAAGATGAGGCTGGGATGCCTGTTGGGACAGGGACACACGGGCTCTTAGGTTGGACGGAAAAAGCAGGCAACCATCTCTAGA
The DNA here is from genome assembly GCA_004026885.1 of Lyroderma lyra. Taxonomy (NCBI): domain Eukaryota; kingdom Metazoa; phylum Chordata; class Mammalia; order Chiroptera; family Megadermatidae; genus Lyroderma; species Lyroderma lyra. The sequence goes on from PVJL010004035.1 coordinate 72,098, forward strand.
ATTCCAAGGGGAATGTGTACGTCATCATAAGCTCTCCTGGGCTCATGCTGCTGTCGTGTGGCCACAGCCTGATACAGGCTGGGAAGGTCAGAGGTGGCTCAAGCCCGGGCCTTGTGAGGGCTGCAGTGCCAGCATAGCCCTCCAGTCCCTGAGGCGACAGGATGATGGCCCTGACAGCTTGGCCCCCTGGCCAGGCAGGACCCATGGAGTGTGAGGTGGCCCCTGGCTCTGCTGGAAGAAGTGAGGGGTCCCCAGCTCGGTCCCAAACCGCCACTTCGCACAGCCTCGTTCCAGGTTGTCTCTCTTCTCACTTATCAGTTCACATTTTCAACGGATTTTGAAACAAAAGGCTCAGTTTACATTCCGGGCGCTGTTCTTACCACCTAGGCAGGCCCCCGTCTTCAGCCAGGACCGCTGGGGCCATGGCCGTCTGGTTGGACAGGGCTTCTCTGCCTGAAGAGCTGCAGGCCGGCTGGCTCCATCATGCCCTAGGGCTAGGTACCACAGCTGTGTGCCATGAGCCGAGGTCCAGGTGACCCCCTTCCAGGATTTGCGGCCCCTGAAGCCAGGGTGGTTTCCCCTACAGGTCTGCTGTCACACCACTGAGTCCCGGATCTCAGAGCCCAGGCGGACCCGCGGCCGGGGGCACACTGGGGACACCTCCACGAAGCTGTCATGGATGCTGAGTGGCCTCTTCTCTGACTCAGTGAAGACCCGGGGCCCCGGGGAGCTCTCCAACAGGGCCTGGTAGCCCCGGTGATCGAGTGGGGTGCTCGGGGGGCCTATGCCATTGAGCGGCTGGGTCTCAGGTGGCAGCACCACAGGGCGGGTCTTGGGGTGCACGCTGGCACATTCACCCTGCTTTAGGAAGTCTTTCATGCCGCCCCGATGCCGGTAGAGGAAGAACAGCAGCAGGAGCACCACGGCTAACGCGAACAGCGTGCACATGACCAGGAACTCAGTCCAGTAGGACCTGTCTGCACCCCAGCCGGCCTTGCCGTAGGCTGGAGCACTCACCCGCGACGTGTTGATGACAACAGGCCTTCTTCCGCTCCGGTCGGCCACCATGTCTTCCACCTTTGGGCAGTAGCTGGCCACCAGCTGCTGGAAGTCCCCCTCGAGTGACCAGCACTGGAACACTCCCAGCTCCTGCTGGCTACCCACCAGCAGCAGGTCCCCAGTGGGCAATACCCGGCAGGAGGCCGAGGCATTGATGGGGACCCCATTGTGCAGCCACAGCCGGGTTGCCAGGTTGGAGAGGAGGGGGCAGGCCAAGGTGTTCACCGTGTTGGGCTGGAACTGGAGTTGCTCACACAGCTTCTCACCTGCGGGCAGGACAGGCACGCGGTAAAGTGGGTTGGGCCTCCACAGCAGCCACAGCTCACCGCTGGCCCCTGGGTACTGCTCATCATGCCATGAGGGCAACTCTGAGCGCCCCGAGGCCTGGGACTCACTTCCCAGGACCCTGCTTGCAGGCTGGAGGGACGCCGATAGGGGAAAGGCATTTACACCCTCCAGCACCTGAATGCAGGAGCCTGCAAAGCAACTTGGGCCCCCGCCTCCCTCCGCCCTTCGAAGGGCACCTCACCTGTGGGCACAGAAACTCGCAGCTTGGCCGAGGAAGTATTGCAGAGTGCCCGGGCGTTAGCCCCCTCGATGTCCTGGACCCACGGCCTGAGGACCAAAGAGAGTCTGGGATGGGCCAGGAACACCCCGTGAGCCTGCACCCCACCCTAGGTGCATCACAGCCCTGCAGGCATGGGCCTGGGCGAGAGCTGGGGGCTCACGGACCACCAGGCCCAGAGAAGGGGTCAAAGGCAGGTAGGTTTCCCACCCCTGCAGGGACTGAGGCAGCATCTCTGTCTACACAGCATCTTTTCCAAATAAAAGTTACTACGATGCTTCCGTGAATCACAAAAGCAGTGGGAGCCTTTAGAAAAAATTTGGAAGGATGGCTGGATCTGCACGTATACAGCTGACTCTGATGTAATTCCTGATACACCCAGAAAACCTGAAGCACTCCTGAGCACAAAGGCTAAAACTAAAAACAGTGTGAAAATCACCCACCGTCCAGCGCGTGTCAGCGAGCATTTCTGGTGTGCCCTCCATGCACGTGTACTATATGCTCACACGGGGGTTTTGAAATATAAAAATGGGACCAGGTATGCCCCCACATGGGGCGCGGACACGACAAGTGGGCCAGATCCTGTTTTTATGTAAAATACAGGTATTTTTGTTCATTGTACACGTGTAGGGGAATCGGGGAGGACGTAGGTATCGAATTCTCACGGTGATTCTCTCTCCAGATGGTGGGATTAAGGGTAGTTCTATTTTGACCGGGCTTATCCCTATTTTCTTTGTTTTCTTTTATAAAAATATATTTATTGTTAGACTTATTGGGGTGACACTGGTTAGCAAGAGTTACACAGGTTCCAGGTGTACAACTCTCCAGTGCATCGTGTGTGTGTGGCATCATCTGCCCAGTGTGGGCTCTCCTTCCATCACCGTAGTTCCCTCTCTTTCTTAAGTGTTCACGTGAACGTTTCACAACCCAAACAAGTCGTTCTGAGAGCAGCCTGCAGGGGGGTTGCTCGCGGACGGGTGCGTAGCCCTCACTCTGTTACTGAACCACACTCGACACGCCCACCGCATTCTCCGCCAGGCTGGGACCATTCACACTTTTCCAACCACGTCCCCACCTCACAGGTGGGTCAGGCAGACAGTTTATGGTGTGAACGTTTTGAGAGTCAAAGGGGAGCTAGTGAGTAACAAGAAGGGGCCCTCAGGAGCTCTCACCTGGAGGCCACCCCAGGGCGGTACTGGCTGAGGGGCCGGCAGCGGGAGCCGCTCCACGCGCAGTAGGGGTCCCGGGCCAGGAGGCAGTCCCCACAGCTCTGGTACAGGCTGCAGTTGGCCACGGGCACCTGGACGACCCCCGAGTAGGAGGCAGCATACAGCAGTCCCTGCACAGACACGGGGATGAGGGGCAGGCACGGGTGGCCACTCCCCGAGGGCCTCTTCTCATACTCCCCGGGACCCCAGATCTTTCTATCCCACCGGGTAAAGGGAGGGAAGGCTGGGCAAGGGCTGCTTGTCGCTAAGAGGGGTGCCCCAGGCCCCACACTGTCCAGGCCCTCCCGCCGGCTCTCACCCTGTCGGGATCCAGGAGCAGGTTCTGCACGGGCTGCCCCGGAGAGAAGATCTGCAGCTCCTCGATGACATGCACCCTGGGGCCCACGCCCACCGCCTTGTGCAGCCGGCCGTCACCTGCAGCAAGGACGATGCTCAGGTCCAGGCCGGCGCCCACTGCCCGGGACCCCACAGCCTCAGTCCCCCGGCGCTGAGCCTGCCCCGCCGCGGGCGCTCACCTGTGCCCAGGAAGAGGACGTCGTAGGTGTGATGCAGGCCAGAGACGCGGTGCACAGTCACACGCTGGTATCGGGCCTGGGGCTGCAGCAGCAGCAGGCGGCTTCGGACCTGCCCGTCCATCAGGAAGTGGTCCTTGAGGAAGTTCAGCACCCGGTCGGGGAGCTGCAGGGACGAGCTGATCTTCTTCTCCCGGGTACTGTTTGTGATGCACTGTTGGAGGTGAGGGTGTGAGGTGTGCGCGACACCCAGGGCAGAAGCCAGGGCGTGCCACTCGCAGGTCTGCGGAGCCAAAGGCGCACATCTGGAGGCCCCAGGACGAACCCCAGAGTGTGGCAGGCCAGTTTCCCTGCGGCCCCTGCCCCAGGCCTTGAGCTGCATGACCACACTTCCTGCTCCTGTAGCTCCCTGTCGCTGACCAGGTTCCCCAGTGGAGGGGTGCCTGCAGTTTGTACCCATCCCGTCAGGGCTTCCTGATTCTCTCTGCCCAAGCGCATTTCCTGTAAAAGTCCTGGGACTTCATACTCAGCAGTGACCTTCAACGAGCGGGGCACAGGGGTTGGTGACAAACACCCAAGCGGGACACGTGCTCCACGCATCCTCTCAGGGAGCCAGGGGACTGAGCCCCGGTGCCCACAGCGCTAAGCTCTCACTGACGCAACCTCTCTTGGCTTTGCTCCCTCCTTCGGGCCTCATTTCCTTGTGCCACATGAACTGCTGGCACCCACAGCCCATCTCAAGTCTGCTTTGGGGGAGCCCATTAGGCTGGAAAGCCTATTTCCCAGGGCCCATTTATCCCACAACAACACAAGGAGCTGGGGGTGCAGGTAGGTGGGCACAAGTGAGCCCACGACCACAAAGGCCCGCCCTGATACAGGTCTGTTCATGGTCACATCTAACCCAGCAGGACAGGCAGCCCTGGGCTTTCGGCCCTTCTCTCAAGATGAGAAAACAGACTTGGAGAAGCCCAGTGACCCCAGCCCGGGGCGGGGCCTCCTCGTCCCGGCCCCCCACCCCGATGCAGGGAACCATCCTCACCGCGCCTGGCCGAGGAGAGGGCACTGGGTAGGTCACGGTGTACCACTGCTGCGTCTCACGGTTCACCTCCTTGTAGAGGCCGCTGAAAGCCCTCTGCACGTCGCTCATGGTGAAGACACAGATGGCAGAGCCCTCCGTGGTCCCCCTGTGCCTGCAGCAGCAAGGGCTGCATTAACCCGAGGGCCCTGCGGCTCCCGGGGAGGCCGGCGTCTGGGCCCCAGCCACCCCTCACCCTCCCAGCCCCGGCTCGGTACCATTGGGACGTGAAGACCCCGTAGAAGACCGTGTCCCGCCAGTCCTGGGGGCTGGGGCTCAGCGTGAAGACGTCCTGCAGCACGTTGAACGGGAAGCCGTCGTCGGGCCGCGAGCACAGCAGCTGGGCCTTCAGGAACGATGTCCAGCGCTGCTGTAGGATCCGCTCGCCACCCTTGTCGCCCTGCGGGTGTGGGAGAAGGGGACTGGGCTTAGGCACGTCGACAGGGGGCTCCTCACTGTCCTCTCCTAGGGGTAGCTGAGACAGACCGCAGGGGGGACGGGCACACCACGGCCAGGCCCGAGGTCCACTTAAAAGTCATGACGACATGCAGGCAACATTCAGGTCCCGTCACCAGGCGACGTACGAGAGGGTGCTCTCCCGTACTGTGGGGTCTGTGCCTCCTGGAGGACAAAAGAAGGCCTCCTGGCATGTCCTGACCCCGTACCCGGGAGCTTTCTGGAGCCTTCTGGGGCTCACCTTGCAGATGCGGGCGATGCGGGACACGATGGTGTTCTCAAAGAACTCGAACTCCTGGCCAGTCTCGCTGAAGAAGAAGTAGATCTTGTCGTCGTCCCCTTCCAAGCTGTCCAGGCTCTCGGGGATATAGGCTGAGGCCACGAACGCTGGGTCTGTGGGCCGGTGGGGAGCCCAGCATCAGCCCGGGAACCCCAGACAGGCAGGTGAAGCTCTGTTCTCAGGCCCTGGGGCGGGGAGCACCCCTCCCCGGGGCCCCTGGGCCTGCCCCCCGGGGGTGGCGGGAGGACGTCACCTTGCAGCCAGTTGAGGGAGCTCTCGGTCTTGGTGGGACGGAGGCTTTGAGTCCGGGAGATGGTCGGGTCATTCCCCAGGAAGTTGCTAACCGTGCCAGTGTAGAGCTCCCCGTCTGCCAAGAGAACATTCCCATGGGAACGGCCCCTCGGCACGGCCGCCTCTCCCTGCTCAGGGCCCCGAGTGACCCCAGCCCTGCCCACCCCGCTTCAGGCACACAGAGGAGGGAGTGGGAACCGGGAGAAGCCAAACCCAAGGGCAGCCCAGGGTCGCTGTGAGCTGGAAGCAAGCCTGGCGGGCACCCCCACCCCCGGCCTCCAGGAGCCCACCCTGCCCCCAACACTTACCGACCATGAGGGCCGTGGACTTGAAATTGGGGTCAAAGGGGCAACGGCCTTTGCCGTCCTCCAGGAGGACGTTCCCCGCCTCATCCCGGGCCAGCGTGAAGCTGTCCACGTTCTGCAGGGGACAGACGGGCGGGCTCAGGGGCAGGCCAGGGGACGAGTTCGCTCGGTGGCGTGGGGGGGTGGAGGGGGTGCGGGAGAAGGTCACGCTGCAGGGGTGAGGGAAGCGGTCACGCGGCCCAGCCAGGGCGTGCGCATGAGGCAGAAATGCCAGGGCGTACGAGGTGGGCTGTCGGGCGCCCGTGAGGGTCCGTGCCGGGGCAGAAGGGGCAGGGCCCAGGCCGGCCGCAGGCAGGGCACTCACGATGTAGGTGCACAGAGGGCTGAAGGCGCCGGTGCCGCAGGTGAACAGGTGGCTGCTGTTGAGCGGCTGGAGGATCTTGATGTAGTTTTGACAGTCACGCTGGGGAAGGAGGGAGGGGGACGTCAGGACCAAGCCAGCCACCAGGGGGCACCGCCGAGCCCTTCCCGCTCCCAGACCCAAGGCCAGTGCGGGGGAGAGGCCTGGAGTCAGGGAACCCCGGAGAATCCGGGAGCAGGAGCCTCCCGGGGCCCAGCAGACCCAGGGCCACCAGCGTGTGCGTGTGCAAGGGGACCTTGGGGATCAGCTCCTTCTGTGCTTGGCACAGAATCCCCCCTCCCTTGGGCTGTCCTGGCCCCTGAGGGTCCTCTTCAGACCCTCAGTAGTAAGCACTGCTCCACCCCAACCCATCTGGGGAGGAAGCCCCAGCCCAGAGCCAGAGGAGTCACTCAGCCCTGAGCCCTGGGCCGCACCCGGACGCACAGAGAGCCCCCGCGAGCACCGGCCAGCACCTCCAGCCCGGCTGCTGCTAGCACCTTGCCGCTTTCGCGAAGGGCACCTCCGTCCCCTGTGCTGCGGAGCCCCCCGACCTCGCAGCCAGCCCTGACTCCCCGCCTCTCATACCCAGCCCTCCCCCTCTCCCTCAGCAAGTCCCAATGGTCCCATCTTCAAAATACCCCGAGGATCCAATTGGTCCCACCCTGGCCTGGGTTCCCTTCACCCCTTGTGCCTCACTGGTCTCCACGGGAGCCACAACAGCCCTCTTAAAACACACACCAGACCAGGTCGTTCCTCTGCTCGGCCCCCCAGTGCTCCCCCAAATCGCTGACTCGGAGTAAAGCTTACAGTCCTACTCCTCCAGGGGCCCCAAGATCGAGTCCCTCAGCACTGGCACATCTTGGCTCAGATGGCCCCGTTTCTGTCACTGACCACCTTGCAAACGCGCTGACTGCTGCCTGTGATTCCTCCTTGTCACACACAGAGTATCTCCCCGCGTCTAACAGTGCCTGCGCCGTGTGTGCTGACTGCAGTCGGGCAGGCAGAACGGGAACCTGTGTCTGCACCCCAAGTCTGGTGCTCTTCTCCCTCACCTTAGCTGCCCCCTGTTGCACCGAGGCCTCCAGGAGAACCCCAGACTAGAACAGAACCCCCCCACACACACACTGGTCTGGCCAAAAGCAAACCAGGGCACCACCTGCAGAGGGACCCGATCGCCCTCCTGCTGGAAGCTGGCATCTAGCTGCCAGGTGCCTTACGCCCCTTAGCTCCTCGAACCCTCACTTACGGTACGTCCAGTGGGGCCGGCATCGGTATCCCCATTTTACAGGTGGGGACACTAAGGCTCACAGAGACACGCCCACTTGTCCAGGGGCACAGAGCTAATCAGTACGGGGCTGCGATTCATACCCAGGCCCGGCCCTCTCAGAAGCCTGTGGCCGGTCCCCCGCCGCTGCCTCTGTCTGGGCCCAGGTCCACCGCCCCCATCTGGCCCGCAGCCCCAGTGGCCTTCAGGCGCTAACTCACCTGCGGGTCCTTGCCCTTGAAGCTGCACTGCTGCTTCTTCTCGGCGTCTGCGCGCCACAGCAGCTGCGGGGGGTGCGGGAGGGGACAGTCAGGGTGCGCGTGGGCGCCCACGCCCTCCTGTTTGCATCCTCCTCAGACCCCAAAGGCCCGTCCTCCCGTCCCCTTCCCCTGTGCCACCCGCTGCCCAGCCCCGCCAGCCCCAGGCACCGCCTCTCACCTCCTGGTACCCGCCGCCCGGCAGGAAGCTGACGCTGATATTGAGCGCGAAGAGGGCCTCCCGGGCGCCCACGTACAAGGTCCCGCCGTCCCTGCTCAGCAGGAGGGCCGTGTAGTTGGAGGTGTCTGCAGCTTGGAATCGGAGCAGTGGCCGCTTTTCAGAGCCTAGGGACAGGAAGGTGGACATCATCTGGGGGCTGCCCTTCCCACGAAAACCCTCGTATACCAACCTGTAGAATGGACCAATTGGGAGGTCAACAAGGCAGCGGTGCCAAGGGACTGGGGACAAGGGGACCAGGCTTAAAGGGGACCAGCATTCCCAGACTCACAAACATGATGCAAGAGACCAATGCCTAAGGTGAATGGGGGAAAACACACCTTAACTACAGCACACGTTACTGAGAAGCTGAAACAACCTAAACGTCCAACCTCGGCGGGGCGGGGTGGGAATAACGCTAACGCTTCGTTTTCATGGACCACTGGCAGCCGTAAGAATGAGGCTGTGTTAGAGGCCCCGGAAACACAGCAGCCAAGTGATATAAAAAGACACGATCAAAATATGAAGCGAACTAGAACAGAAAGTGATGGTTTTTGAGCCCATGACAGAGTGTAAGAAAGGACAGAACACTGAGCACTGCCCTTCGCGTGGCCTCGCACCCGAAGAGGACTTGTACGCCCAGCCCACCCCGGGGCCCTGGCAGCATGCCCGAGTGACATGGCACAGCAATGCAGACCCTGGTCTTGAACTCCCAGCATGCCTCACAGTCACGCGGGGAAGATGTATGGTTATGAAACAGGAGGTTCAGGTGACCAACCTTGACCTCAGCGACCTGAATGGAAAACAGACAGACACTGACGCTGGCTGGCGGCAAGGACAAACCAAAGAGGGGGCGGAGAATGTTTGCAGAAGGTGGGGTGGGGGCAGGTGAGTGATGGAAAGCCTTCTTCTCAGCACGGCAGATAAGCCAAGAAACGGGGGGTGTGAGCATGTCACAGGAAGTCTAAGTGATTCAGGACTGGGGCTGGGGTAGACTGAAGGAGTTGCTGCTTTTCACAATAAATCCTTCTAAACTTAAAATAATTATGGGTATCTTCGACACAAATTTGAAATGCCTGTCATTGTACGGAATACATAATAACAAGGAAAGATACTAATTATCTACCACCAAGTGAAACTGAGGTTTTAAAACAGTATACACAGTTAAGACTGTTTTTTGGTGGTGATAGTGGTGGTGGGGAAACACAGGAGAAAAATCCAGAAGGGTGAATCACAAAATGCTGCAAAGTGGTAGCCCTAGTTAAAAAAAAAAAAATAGAAGAAAAAAAATTTTCCTTCTCACTTGTCATCATTTCCGGATTCTATAGAGTTGTACTTGTGTGACGTGAAAAATAAATTGGAGAGAAAGAGAAGAAAACAGAAATAAACACCGAGACGCATGTCTGTGCACCAAGGTACGGTTCGTGCTCTGAGTGACTAACGAATTGGGAGAGAAATTATTTTAAACATTCTAAGCAGCTGATAGGAAACGAAAAGCAAGCACCCAGCAGCCACCCTGCCCAACCTCAGGCATCTCCGAACGGACCAGCGGGTGATGACCACGCCAGCACAGAGTTTCACGGAGCAGAAAAAGCAGGGCCGACCCCGTGCCAACAAGGCAGTTGTGAAGATGGCTTCACGGTGGGTGACGTTTCCATACCCCCAGCCGGGTTCCACGAGGGCGAGGAGACACACAGAAAAGGAGATAGTGAACTACACACGCACACGCACACACACGCACACACATGCATGCACACGCACACGCGCGCGCACACAGACATGCACACGCACACACACACGCACACACACACACGCACGCACACGCACACATGCACACGCACGCACACACACACACGCACACGAATCTGAAGAAAACACCGAACCCAGCACGCAGGTCACAGGTCATCCCAGTTACTAGACAGGGGCTGTACATTTAGCACTGAGCCTCCCGGCGGCCAAAACAAAAAGGGAAATGAAGTTACCTTCTCCTCACAGTCCACGAGGGGGAACGTGCCCCAGTGACAAGCCTCCCTCCCAGAACGAGAGCTGGAACTGGGCGGCACCGGGCATTCCCTAGGGACAGTTCTGCCTACTGTCCGTCCAGAGCCCGAAGGCGGCTGAGAGCTTACGGCCTCCCTTTGAGCGAGGGTGTCCAGACTGCACCAGACCCTGCCGCTTCGTCTGGGCGCTCAGCACGCTGGGAGGCCCAGGGAGATGTCACGACACGCGGGGCCCCGATGTGCCTGTGCCAATGAGCTGATGAGCCTTTGGAACATTCTGTGCACCCTAAAGAGACCCGTCCCGTGGGAACTAACTCCTTGCATGCCCACAACCACCCTAGGAGGTCCGAACTGTCATTTCCTCCCACTTTACAAATGAGGACATCAAAGGTCAGAGAGATTAAGCAACCTACACAAAGCCACACAGCGGAAAAGAGGGTGCAGGGCAGTGCAGATGTCACCTCACTCGGCCTCAGTTTTCTCATGGGGATCCCCAGGGTCATGAAAAAGCGTCACACTCACGGCAGCCTCACGAGAGGTCAGTGGGGCTGAGACAAACAGCACCCCCTCATCGTCTGCATCCCTCCAGTCTGCCGAAAAGCAGGGCCTGGCTCACAGCTGCCCGTGCCCCTCTGCCTGCCCAGGGCGGGCAGGAGGCTGCTCCTGGGACCGGTCCAGATACGGAAACGCCAAAGGTCAGAGATAAAAGCTGGAGTCCAGGTGGCAGCTCGGCCCCACTCAGGCCGGGACAGAGGTGGAATGCTGCCAGCGGTGACGGAGACAGAGCCCGGCCCAGCTGGAGGGACCGCCAGGGTAGCAGCTGCCCAGCCCAGCCCTCCATGCAGGCCAGCTGCTCAAGATCCCCCACTCCCGTCATTTTGGGGCACACTCAGTGCAGCGGCACAGGGGCAGATGCCTCGGAGGGCTGGGCGAGGGGCCCCTCACACCACACCTTCCCATTCTGGGGGCGCCTGCCCTGGGCGCCTCAGACCCGAAGCCACGGTGTCCCCCTGGCCCTTGGCCCCACGATTTCCTGCCCTGTGGACTTGGCGGGGGCCCATCAGGAGGAGTCTCAAGGAGACAGATGGGGAGTGCGGACGCCGGAGGCAGAGACCCAGGTTCAAATCCTGCCTCTGTCAGTCAGGCCAGGACAAGCCACTGACTGGACCATGTCGGAGCCTCCCTTTGCTTATCTGTAAAGTGGGGATAATAGCACCTTGCTTCATAGGGTTGTTAGGAGAAGAAAGGAGATTATGTATGTAAATAATAATCGTAGACACCATCAGCCACGTCTGCTGAATGCTTAACTCAAAACAACTGCGCACGCTACCCCAGTGCTGGCACGGGGCCTGGCACACGACCAACGCTCGAGTGGATCAAAAACAAAAGCCTGCAGGAAAATCCAGCCCAGCGAGAGCCGCAGAGGGGCAGGGTGGCCGGGAGGAGCTGCGCCGCCCCCGCCGGTGATTCGAACCTGCGGCTGCGCCTGGTCCCACGGGGCTCTCAAGGCCCATCAGAGGGCACTGGCTCAGAACGGGGACGCTGGCCCAGGTGCACGTGGTGGGGGTGTGAGCTGAGTGGTGTCGCTGCCTGGGTGCCGCGTGCCGGGGAGGTGGGGGGTGACCTGCAGTCACAGCGCAGACGCCCATGCAGGCCCTGCCTGAGCTTGCCCGTGTGTGTGCGTGCGTGTGTGCACACGTGTGTGTGCATGTGCATGCGTGCACGCGCCCCACCGCAGGGCTTGTCCGTGCCTGCGTGTCCGCTCCAGGGTGCTGTCTGTGCAGAGGGGACGGGGAGCGGGCGCTGGCACAGCTCTGGCTCGGCCTTTGCTGGCACAGCTCTGGCTCGGCCTTCGCTTCTACGCTGCTCTCTGTGTGTTGGAGGGTGTCACGTGTGCTCCGGGCGGTCCTCCACACCCCCTTCCAGTGGGTCGGCCCCCAGGGGGCGAGCCTGGCTGCCTGAGGCTGCAGCCAGTCTTCCCTGGTGGGCTGACCCCTTTCCATGCGCCCGGGCAGGCCTGGGCTCCTCCGAGAGGTCATGGGGGAAGGGGGGCGCGGCGCACGTCAGAACAACCTGCAGGGCCTGGCGCGATCGGCAGGAAGTGATGCGGGAACGACTCAGCCCCCAGCCTCACCTAGAGATTTTCCCTTTCTCCCCTGAGTCAGCAGGAAGCTTGGAGCTCTCTGAGGTGAGACGGGAATAGGGCTCAGTGGCTCCCCACCCCGGGCAGTCCCCACCCGGGCCAGGCCGGCCGGCAAGCTGTGGCAGGGACGTGACTCTGACTCACAGCCGCACCCCACCTTCCCCTCCGTGGGGCACCGCAGCTGACCTGGCCCTGCCATCCTGCCCTCCATAGGCCCCGGCAGGATGAGGCCAGAAAACACCAGCCTCCCCGTGGAGTCAGAGCTGGGAAGCTGCCCTCGCCTGGGGTCACTCAGTCCCAGACACCGTCTGGGCCCGGCGCGGTGCCTGGGAGCCTCTCAGAGGCTCAGGAGGAGCACCTGATCCCAGGGAGTCACAGGGACCCTTGGACCCATTAGTACCAGCAGGAGCAGCACCCACAGGGCGGGCGAGCTGACCCAATGACTAACTAGGGCAGCCAGCGACCTGGCCACACGTCCTCCCTCCGCACGGCCGAGCGCTGCGCAGGGCAGGCTCCGAAAGCTCGGCCAGAAGCGGCGGCCACACTCGGGCCAGAGTCCCCAGCGAGGAAGGTTCCCTCTAGGCGGGCAAGAGGGGCTGCGTGCCAAACGTCCTCCCGACGGACCCAAGGCAAGGGAGCCAGCCCAGTCCGGTGCTCCTGGGCAGGCACACACAGTGGCCGTGGCCTCCACAGAGGGCCTGTCGCAAGCAGCCATCACCTTGGGAGCCTGACCTCTACCTGCCCCACCCAGGACCAAGGTCGGCGTGTCTGGCCTCTGCTCGGGGCTCAGCCGTCTCCCCGCCGCCCTCCCCTCTCCTTGGCGACAGAGTCCTGTGTCGTGAGCCTCTGCCCCCCAGAAAGCCGACTTCCTCTTCGCTGTTTATCCTAGACGTTCGCGGGCCCCCGCCTCCCCCTCAGCCAAGAAGCCTGAAGGGACAGGCGTCCGGGGCCGGCTCGTGCCTCACCGCCCACTCACTCCTAGTCGGGGGAGCAGGTCTCACCTAGTCCTAAGCATGCCAGACCCCCGATGCCACCGAGGGGCACGGCCTCCATGGCCACCTCACGCCTCCGTCCCTGCCAGAGCTGGAGGTCCTGCAGCCCCGACGAGACACGTGAAACCATCAACGCCTGTGGTCCTGGCCGGGCTGTGGTGACACCGGCACTGTTTCGGTGACAGGAACGAGGCGCCAGTGGCGCAGCCTGGCGCAGTGACCGGCTGGGAAGAGGGGTGTAGCTGGGCTTTGAACCTGGGCCGCCAGCTGCAGGGTCTGTCAGAACCCACCTTCCCCAGGGCTTGCCCTTCAATGTGTGTCTTTCCCTGGAGCCTGCCCTTGACCCTGGGGTCACGCATCCACACCCAGCGAGTGCTCCAGTGACCCAGACTGTCCTGGGTGAAGCCCTCACCTGTGCCCAGAATTCCCAGCGGGCCGGGGGCCCCTGCTTTGCGTACTGTCACTTCCTGGTCACACCTCTCTGATGCCCTGGGTGCATTGCTGGGGGAGGGTGGGCTTTCTGTCCCCTTCACCACGCTGACAGTGCCCTGCGGATCCGTGTTCCCGCATGAGTATCACCTGGCCAGGTGAGTTTGAAGCCATTGCTCAGTAAGCACTTACTGACTGGAAGAACGTCGGACAAAGCCCTCAGTCCCAATGGGGGGAATTCTGGTCTGGGGGGGCCCCAGATTCAAAGCTCACACAGCCCTTACTCTGCCTCATCCCCAGGGTGCACAGAGAGGTGTGACAGCTACGGGGACACGGGAGAGAGGCCACAGGGACCGGGAAGGGCAGGCACGAGGCGTGCATGAGTCCCGACTTCTATCACTGAGCAGCTGTGTGACGCTGGACGAGGCACCTGCCCTCTCTGAGAGAGAGCCCTAGCGGCAAGACCAGATACGGCCGCAGGTGGCAGTGCCATGCCCTGCTCCCAGGTTATGGGGTCACCAACCGTCAGGACCGGCCAGACCCACTCCCGCCACTCCCCTTCGGCCGCCCTTCCTCGCGCACTTCGCTGAGTGAACACCCAGCGCCGTGGCCACCTCAGAAGCCCACGCGTGCAGGGATGCAGGGACAGGGGCTGTGGACAAGGGCTGGGGGCAGGCTGCAGGCTCCTGGAGGCAGGCGCCCCCTGAGGAGGTCTCAGACACTTGCTGCTACACAGAATGGGGGCGCGGCCTCGCCAGATCGTCAGAAGAGCTAAAACTCTGGATTTTTATAAAAAATATAAATACCAGGGACTGATGCAGACTTTTCTAGAAACACCTGGAGGCAAAACAAAAGCTACCTCCAGCTGGCCCTGCAAGCGAACTCCTGTCTGAGACGTCTTGCACCCCCGTCCCCGGGCACCGCGTCCCTGGGCTGGCCCTAGTGGACCGGCCGTGCCATCAGGGGCCTCAGCCGGACCCTTGTCCCGTCCAGGCAGTGACCTCAGCAGATTTCGTTACCAGATGGAAGCCTATCCGTGACGCTCAGGGCCGGGCCGGGTCACTTTGCTGGTTTTGTGCATTTCCCAGGTGACGACAGAGGCAGCCGGTGTGATGGAAAGAATGTGGTTCTTGCACCACCGAGCTGTGGCATGGGGCCTGCCGTCCACCCCCCGCACCCTTTCTAGCTGAGTGACCCTGACGACGTGAGCTGGCTTCTCTGAGCCCTGGCTCCCTCATCTGTGCGAGATGGAACAATCCACCACGTGCACACCCAAGGGCAGTGGCTGGCACACAGTGGGTGCTCCATGCCGGGGGGTTCCTTCCCTCTTCCAGTTAGCACCTCTCTCAGGTCCAAGGGGAGGACAAAGAGGGATCAGGTGGCTCCTCTTCAGAATTATGATGGAATGATAGGTTTCTGTGTACTGTCCCCACTGAGACCCCCTCGCCACAGGCCCCCCACCTCTCTGGACTTCACTACGCCATTGAACGTGTTTCTAAGAGGACATACGAACACAGCCCAGAGAGGCCCCACGGAGAACGGGCCAGGCCACGGGCTTGGGAGGCAGAGCTCTAGGGCTTGGACGAAATACTTCCCCTCTCTGAACCTCAGTTCTTTGATCTGCAAAATGGGGCTAATTCCACCTACCATGCAAGTGGAAACAAGTCACCCACTTCCTCCGACACACGTGCGAGGGCACTGGCAGTGGGCATGGTCACAGGGGAGCGGTCTTGGGAAGGTGGGAGATGGGACCCTGGGTATCTGTCTTAAGACAGCTGCTCCTGTGTAAGGCACTCGCCATGCCGGACATGGGGAGCGTGACCAGGACCGCGGTCAGAATGCAGGGAGCACTACCTGGGGGAGTCACATGTTTTATTCGCTCCTCTGCCCCCTCGTCCCCCAGAGCAGGCCCCATCAGAGGCCTCTTTACGGGTCCTGAGCACCCACGGGGGTGCGAGGGGGGCCACAGGCCCTCAGAAGGAGATACAGTGAGGAGTGACTGACAACATGACCGAGTCCAGCCTCTTCTCTGGGCCCCATGCCACCTTCTGTCTCTCTAGTCTGGAGAGTAAATGAGCAGGTGTCTCCAGATGTGCCCAAAGTTGTGCAAGCCTGGAGTTTTGCTGGGCCGGTGCACGGGCATTGCAACACGCAGCTGAACGTGGGTCATGTGGAGGGCAGAATGGAGGCAGCGAGGGGCAGAGGAGGTCCTTGGGGCAAAGCAGGACTTCAAAAGAGCTGAACCAGGAGCACTTGAAAAGTGCAGGACCCCGTGGGGGTGACCGCCACCATCTCTGTCTCCTTCCTGCCCTGGCCCGGCGGCCTGGGGACCTCGGGGAGGGCCTGCGTACGGCCAGCACGCTGCAGACAGCGTCTACCAAACTGATGCTAATGACCTCTCCGGGCTAGGCGGGCAGGAACTTTCCATCACAGAGCGCAGAGGCCGCTGCCTTTTACTGGGGACGCTGTCGCACGTGCCAGGCCGAGTGCCAGATGCCTTACATGCATCATGTCGTGTCACCATCTCAGAACCCGGGAGATGGGTCCTGCTACTGCCCCTGTCTCGCCAGTGTGGCAAAGGGGCCCACAGGCAGCAGGCTGTGCAGTTAGAAGGGCAAGCTGGTCTTCAAGGCCAGGCCATGAGCACCCACCGTGACTGCTGTCCACGCAGCTCCGAGGGGCTATGCAGACGCCCGCCCACAGGACAGAGCTGGACACAAACGCTCATGTCTAGCTCAGGCCACACCACGGAGGGAACCAGTAACCGGCCAGGCAAAGAGCTTGACAGAGATTGGCACCAGGGGTTTCTCAGAGCCGCCGTGCCCGCGCTGGGGTCACCGGGCAGGCAGCTGATTCGTGCCCGTGCCTCATTCTCTCAGCTCAATGGGCTTCTGTTGACCGCAGGGTGCAGGCCTGCAGGTTTGTTTCCAATCTGGTTTGGAAACACTGTGTCCAAGGCTTTCCAGCCAGGCATGTCCAAGGCAGAGGCGAATTAATAACTGCTCTTAATTGTCCAAATAAGGGGACCCCATACGACCTTCAGGAGCTGCAGGAGCAGGTGTTTTGAGTCTCCTAGTGACCAGGCGGGAGGCACCGGGCCACGTACGTAGCTCACACACCGGGGCCATCACGTCTCTCCTGCTCCTGATGCTGCAGACCCTGGGCTCCTGGAACTACGGAGAGCACAGCTCCCAAGGCCACAGGACCGCAACCCTACACACCTCACGGAGACAACTCACTTCCTCTTAAGGCCTCAGCTTCATCAGCTGACGCTGGAGCCCCCAGGCCTCCCCTACCTCCTGCCCACTGGGTAAGACCACAAATGGGGCACCCCCTGCTGGCAGCCCCAGGAATCTGAGCAACAGTAATGAGGGTTCCACAGAAAGGACACTCCACGCTTGCAGGGGTTTGGTTCAGACCACAGACACAGCCCGTCTCTAGGCAGCCAGGACCCTGGGGGACATTGCGGGGGAATCCAGCAGGGGGGTCAGGTGGCCTCCAGTTTCATGCTTTTCTCCCTGTTCTGTGAGGGAGGGGCCCGGGGGCCTCCTGCCCAGCGTTCCGTGGTCACTATGGGCCTGCCCAGGATGGGCACCCTGCCAGGAACATCTAACGAGCCCCCAGGGAGGAGGCAGGAAGCCGCCTCAGGCCATGCTCCAAGAGTGAGCCTGTTCAGCCACCAGGGCATTCCACCCTGGGGTGCCCAGCCCGACAGGAGGACCTGCACGTCCATAGGAGGGGGCCGAGGGTATCAGGGCCAGGGCGGCGGGCCCTCGGGCTGTGGTGCGGGCCGGTCGGGAAAGCGCACGTCTGGGTGCTGGGGAACTGCTAACCCATGCTGAGCTGTTGGTGGGACTAGAAAAAGAGGGCCCCTCTGGACAGGCCCAGCCACAGAGACAGCCGAGGGCCTTTTCCTCCAGGTCCACAGCGTGGAGAGCAGAGCGGGGACTGCGTTTCCACCCCTCAGCGGGGCGCCCGTGTGCCGTGCACAACGTGTGTGCCGTCTCTGGGAGTCCTCCCAGGTGAATCCTCTGGGGGTTTGGATCTCAACACCCGGATTTCGGAGGGACACAGACATCCAGACCAGAGGACCATGCGACCTGCGCAGGGGGCGCTGGTGTGAGAGGAAGCCCGGGCTACGTACGGCCAGCCAATGGTCCGAATTTGTGGGAATGGGCTGGGTCTCGGGGCTCTGTGGGTAAGAACCACCACGTGTTCTGACTGTGCTCAGAAAGCAGGTCCCCTAGGGTCCTCCTCCCAGCTCCCCTATTCTGCCTTTGAGTCGCCCTGTGAGGGGTCCCCATCCAGTTCCAGAGTTGGACACAAGACCTGGTATACCTGACATGGCCCCCAGGGCCGGAAAAGGGCTCCATCGAGCATTTGTCCCTGCCCCCAAATCCGAGAGGGTGGGAGGGCAGAGGGAGCTGTGGGCAGAACAGCAAGGCGGCAGGCCCGGTCCCGATGCACCTGTTCAGCCTCACTTAAGTCGCTGGAGCACCCAGGGGGCTGTGGTCAGACTAACACGCCAGCACCGCCCCACCCCGGCTCTGTGCAGAATGTGCCAGAACAAAGCCTGTGCTTCACACACAACACTGACAGCTAACACAGACTGAGCCCCGTCCGAGGGACTTCTGTGACACAAAGTAGCTTTGCTCCTCACTACCTGGACGCAGGTGCCAGCATTACCCCCACTGCACAGATGAGGAAATCAAGGCCCGGAGAGGTCAGGCAGCTTGCTCAAGGCCACATGGTTACTAGGTGGCTGGGCCCCTGGCCACCGTCCCAGCGCTGCCCTGCCAGGTGTCAGTCGCGGGGCCTGAGGCCCCGAGGTGCACTGCGTCCTGACCCTGCTACTCTTTCCTCCTGCAGACAGGAGGCTTTTAGGGGTAGGGGTGTTGTCACTGGTCAGTCTGAAACCCCTCGTTTGTAGGTCCTTTATTCTAATTCACACAGTGTGACAACCGACCTGTGAAAGCGCCTGGAGAAACGCCTCCTGGGGACCCTACGCCTAGGTAATGCACAGAACTTCAAGAGGTCTCCCAGACAGCCTGGCCTGTGACCGCGCCCACTCTGCAGATGAGCCAACTGGGGCGCAGGGAGAAGGGCCTTAACTTGCCGGGCAGTGGAAACAGGCTTGGAATCTAGGTCCCTCCGATTTCCAAGAAGAATTGGGGAAGCAAGCAGATGGGGGTGTGTGTCAGGGGAGGGGAGAGTGGAGGGCTGGAAAGGAGGGGGCCCCACAGAAGCAGGTGTGAGCCCCAGGAGGGGGACCTGGCCCAGGAGGATGGTACGCGTGGGTCACCCCCAGGACCCAGCCGGCTTCCACCGCCTGGACTCTCAGCGCCCAGGGCTGCCCACATCCCTGGCGCGGCGGCTCCCAGGCCCAGCGGGGCGAGGGGACTGACTGGGCGGGAGGCTGGCGCGCAGGCCCAGCCACGACTCCCCAGTCCTGCCGCGACTTGCTGGAATACCAGAACGCCGGTGTTTACAGGCCGGCCAGCCCGGGGGCGGCACCGCGGCGGGCTCTGGTCAGCATCAAAGGCGGACAGGCGGACCAGCGCGCAGCCAGGCCCCGTGCGGGCCGCCCCCCGAAGACACGGCGCCCCCCGAGGGGCGAGCAGGGGCGACGGAGCGGGCGGGGACCCCCCTCCCTGCCCACGACAGGAATGAAAGCAAGCGCCCGCGCGGCCCCGGCAGCGCCCCTCGCCTCTCGGAGAGGAGGAGGGGTCCCTGGGAACCCCGCGCCTCCGGCAGGCCCCCCTGACTCCTTTGTCACAGCGCCCTCCGCACGAGGCCCCTCCCCGGGGTCGCCCCAGCACTCACCGAGCGGCAGGCTGATCCGGGGAGCGGACGCCCGAGTCGCGGGCGGCCGCGGCGGCAGGAGCGGCAGCAGCAGCAGCAGCAGGAGCGGCGGCGGCTGGTTCCCCCGGGCCATCGCGGCGCGCGGGAGTCGGACCGCGGCGGCGTCCTCCGGGCTCCGGCTCAGGTGGCTCGACTGGCCTGGCGGGCGGTGGCCCAGCCCCTAGACCTGGGGGCGGCGGCGTGTGTGAGGGGGGCGGTCACGTGGCCGCCCAAGCGCTGTAGCCCCGCCGACCCCCGCAGCGCGTCTCGCCAGCCCCTGCGCCGAGGAGGTTCGCGGTGAGCGCAGGAGGGAGGGCGGCGCCGGAGGAGGAAGTGGGGCGGAGAGCCCTGCCTCTCCCCCCGCCGCTCCCGGCCCTGCCCGCCCCTTCCCCCTTCCTCCTTCCTGGGCGCCGCGGGCGCGGGGGGCGCCGGCTGCGTGCGCGCCTGGAGGCGCCGAGTCAGGGCATCGGGAGGCGCCGAAGCCGCCCGGGCGCGGGGGCTGGGGGGGAGCGTGGACCCCGAGGTCTCCGCCCCCCCACCTGAGACCCTCCCCTGAGGGTCGGGCCTGGGTCCTGTCCCTTTATTTCCGCTCCCCCACCCCGCCCCCGCCGCCCCCGCCGGTGCACCCCGCACCCACTTGTCCGTGACCAAGTGATCCGGCCGAGCTCGTGCTGCCGCGCGCGCAGGTGGCTCTCAGTCTGATGTCCACACGGGTCAGGCCACCTAGGGTCTTGGCTGCGTTCACCGCAGGCCCAGCATTCACTCCCAGGACGTCGCGGGGCGTCCACCCTTAGAATTCTGTCCGCACGAAGCCGAACCTCGGTGGGGAGGGCAGAGCAGGGCAAGATTAGCTTCCGTGGAATAACAAGATGGGACGTACTGCCACGGAAGTGAGACCTCCACGACCTGCACGTGGCTGGAGTGGATCCCAGAGGCACCCACTTGGAAAGGCACGGTCCACCCACCCCCCGTCCTGGTTCCTAACATCCCCAGGCCACCTCAGACCAGGGGTTTCAGACTGCCCCCTGGACCTCCTTAGTGGGTCCTGAAATCCATTTAGTGACTCCCCATCAGCTTTTTAAAAAGAAAGAAACACTACAAAGTATCAAAGTGCAACGGTCATAAAAAGGCTTTGGGAAACACACTTCCACTTTCGCTCTGAGTGCACTGGATCACAGTAAGATGTAATTCTTCCTCCCTCCGGAATCAATAGTCATTTCCATGGCAGTGGGGACAGTTCCTCCAGGAATTAGCTGCAGCCCTGGGAAAGTGCCTCTTCACCCCCAAGCCAAAAGGAGCTTCCTCAGGGCCACCACCGGTGGGCCTGCCACATCCTCTCCCACGGGGTGGCTGTCAGGGTGGGCACAGCGCTCACATGGTCCCACGTCTGCCCTCGTGCAGCCAGCCAAGCTTCCCCAGGCTCCATGCCTCCTGCCCTTCTGTGCACATGGGCCAAGCCAGCGGCACCCCTTTTAAAGGGGCTCCCAGCTCTGGACACAGGATTGCACGTGGGATGTGGGCAGCCCCGAGCGTCCCCAGCTCCAGCACTGCCCAGGCCTTGGACACGAACCACCTTTATCAGTGCAGTCAGTCCCTCTGCAGCCAGTGATGCCTACAGCAAGGACCTGCTCTCTGCCTCTCCAACGGGCTCCATCTCTGTGAACACCCCTCCCGCCCCCCACTTCACAGCAAGTCCATCTTCAAGCTGCTCAGAGGGGCTCTTTCCCCTCAGGCCCCACGTCCAATGTCCTAGCAGGTCTGTACGCTGACCACTCGTCACCTCCTGGGGGGGTGCCCGGTCACCACCCTCTTTCTCCTGGGTCCTGCAAAGGCCTCCTAACTGGTCTCCCGGCTCCCACCCTCACGCCCCTGCAAACTGTCCCCAACTCAGCAGCCACAGGGGCCCTTACAAAACCCAAGTCAGGTTGTGCCCGTCTGCACAAGACCCTCCCACGGTTCCCCGCCTCACTCAGAGGAAAAGCCAAAGACCTTCCAGAAATGGGCTGCAAGGCCCGGTTCTCGGCACCCCCACGGCCACTGCGCACTCTGCCGCCTCCCCGACTCTCTCCAGCCCAGGGTTCCTCCCCACCCCCTACCCCCCACCCCCCACCCGGAGCCCTCTTCCCCGGGGGGGGGGTGGGGGGGGTGGGGGAGGTCACAGGACACAGTCCCTTGCTTCTCCAAATCTGTGCTCAAAGATCACCTTCTTGAAGAACCTGAACTTCCCCCCAATATTCCCTTTGCCCTGAGATTATGTTTTCCCGAAGCACTCATCATCACCTCACATTGTTGTGGCTTTTCCTGATTGCCGGAACTCCCCACCCCAAAATGCTGAAGGGGGGGTGGGCAGGGGTTTGCACTTCTCAGGAAGTATTGTGGATGAATGAAGGCAACTAAGAGTCGGGGAACACTTGTTGGCTCAGGTCAACTGACCACCTCTGGTCCCGGAAAGAGGTCCCCAAACCTGAGATCATGCAGTTACCCCGTGCAACCTCAGCACAGGACTCCGTAGGGTCCTCTTTTAAACCTCTTGGTTCTGGTCCAGGTTTCATCCTATTGAAGCCATTCTGGATATTGATTCTCTTATCGCCTGTTTGGCTTCTCCTTCGGTGTCATTTGCAAAGGTGACAAGCATTCCTGAGGCCTTTACTCACACCATTGATACAAACGTTGGGTGAGAAGACCTCACACCCAGTTCTCGGTTTCTAAGTGCCACTGTCCAGTGACAGGTACCAGGACTCCTTGGGGCAATGAAAGGGAAAGTAAAAGGTGAGCCTGGGACATTTTGTTGGGCCAGAAAGCACGGAATTGATGAAAGATTAACAGGGTCCTGTCCGAAGGACACAGGGCCAGCTTGATGACCAAAGGTGGGACAATTTGAGCGCCAAAAAGCATAATGAAATAATGGGTTCTAATGCATTACATTAAAAACGATGCATTATTAGTCCACAGTGACATTCAGAGAAACACAGGAGAGAGAAGGGACAGAAAAGGGAGCTTTTCTTTGCAGAAAACTCCTGGCTGATAAATACAGGAGAAATGACAGAAATGGAAAAGATTCAAGCCAGGATCCTCACTGGATGCTAAATCACTGGGCGGAAGATGGTTAGGAAACTCTACGAAATGAGGTCTCACCGCCTGTCCCCCAGAGGACTTAGCAAGGGGACAGTGCATCTCTGAGGGAGACGTGGGCATTTTCCTTAGAGAGGGCATCTGTTGGTGGTCACCATCTTAACCAAGTGCATGCAAGGAGCGTCACCAGGAACGGGACTTCCCGACAGCGTTTGCGTCCTGCTGTGATGCAGTAAGAAAGGCACAGCCTCGTCAGTCCTTGCATCTTCCTTGTCAAAGGGCTTTAACTGGGCCCTGATAACGAGGACACAGTCAGGCGCACCCGGTGCTCTCCAAGACTAGTCATCTGACAGAAGGCAATAAAGACAGGGGCCCCACTTTAGGGCAAGAAATTAAAAAAGACATGATAATCAAATGTAACGGTTGAATCCTGGGGTGGGGTGGGGAGGGGGGGAACTACAGAGCACTTGGGGGAGTCGTCACCTGCACTGTGTATTAGGGGCATTATGGCAGTATTGTGCATGTCTTAAGTATGGCGAGCATATGCATTGTGGTTGCAAGGGGATGTCCCTGTCCTTCAGAGATGCCCCCTGAAGTTCTTAGGGGCAAAGTGGCATGATGTCTACTATTTATTTTCAAATGATTCAGCAAAAGAGAGAGAGAGAATGTGTGTGTGTGAGAGAGAGAGGGAGAGAGAGAGAGAGAGAGAGAGACTGTAGCAAAGTTTTAACAATTGGTTAATATACAAAATATGGCTATTTTGTAAATGGGGGGGGGGGAGAGAAACTGGGTGAAACACGAGGTCCGTCCATCAGAGTTAAAACTGAGCAACTAGCTCTGTGTCCTCAGACCTGCACTGTTCAGCCCATTTCTCTGCATTGTCCATAAGAATCTTAGGGGGGAAATGGCAAGAAATCTTGCTGACATCCGGGCCCTAGCTGCCACGTCTGCGTCCAGCTCTGTCCTAGCACAGGACCGGACGCGTGGCACGTGCTCAGAGCCTGCATCAGGTCACTCTGAAAGGGGCAGCGAGGATGGTTCACCCTGGTGCCTTGGCGACACCATGGCTGTGCAACTGCTGCTGTGCTCATCCCTGGAGAGGGGCGGCAGGAGCTGGCAGCCTCGCTCATTGGCTAATCACATTCCGCTCATGGCCGCTCAAATGTGTGAAGTGTCTTATGCCAAGTGTGTGGCAAAGCCCCTTGAGGATGGTGACAGGTCTTCCATCTTTGGAGGCCTCTGTGCCAAGCCCAGCACGCTAATAGGGGGCTGACAAAATGAAGGACCCAGCTGTTGGCCTGGAGGGGAGCCCCCCACTCCATGTCCCCAGCTCGGCGGCCTCAGCCCCTACGGGCTCCACCATCTTCCATCCGTGTGCCAATGTGTTCTACCCCGACTAGAAAAAATAGAGGATGGCCGACAGAGCGAAACTCCATTCAAGCTGACTTCCTGTGGGCTACAGTGTGGGTCCTGCTCCCCTTGGACGTGGGCAAGTCTTCCTTGGCCAGAACGTCCGGCGTTTATCAAGAGTTCAGGGGACGGCGTGGAAAGGGAGTCTACGGAGGGAGACAGAGAACCGACACTCCCCCGGCCGGCAGGATGAAGTCATCACCAAGCCTGGCCCTCTGTCCGTCCCACTCACACGGCCTGGCCTCCCCCGCCTCCCCTCCTCCCGTCCCTCATGCACACACAGACACATGCACGAGGATGGAAAGGCAAGAACAGGCTGGGAACGGTGCACACACACATGCGCATACACACGCACGCACGCACGCATGCGCACACACACACGTGCACACACGCACACACGTGCACACACACGCACGCGCGCGCACACATGCATGCACACGCACACACGCACACACACGCGCACACACACGTACACACACTCACATGCGTGCATGCCCCGGAGGCAGACAGGGAGACGCCCGGGATGACCAGGACGTTCGGTACCTTGCTTGGTCCCCAAGTGTGCACCGAAGTTAAAATGTTCAGAGCTGTACGCGTAAGGTGTGTGCACGTTCCTGGGTGGGAATTTCCTGACATCGTGGTGGCGGGAAGGGGGCGGGGGGCGGAGGAAGGGAGCGAGCAAAGACTCGGGAAGGTAAAACACAAAACAAAACCAACCCCGCCTATCGGATCGGATGGCGTAGGAGAGGACAGAAACAATGAGATGAGGGAGAGGAGGGAGGGAACTACGGAAGGCAACAAGAGAACGAGAAAACAGAGAACAGCGCAGTTAAAAACAGTGAGCAAGCCAACACGGGTGCCCCCTACGGCTCTAACCTGCTCAGCACCCACAAGGCACTGAGCACAAAGGTGCAGGCAGGGCAGGGCCTGGCAGTGCAATGGGCAGTGCAATGGGCAGGGCAGGCCAGACGGGCGTGTCCGCAATCAATACTCACTAATCATCTACAGGGACAGCCTCTGCCCAGGTGCAGGCCGGCCATGTCCTTGGCACGGATGGCCCCTGCCAGGTGGCCCCCCGCCAGGCCGGCCTGCTGTCATTGCCACCAGGGGAACCTGGCCCTGCAGCTCCCACAGTTCCACTCGGGGAGCCACGGCTTTGTTTGCGGGCCGTGGGGGAGGGGCCCCCTGCCAAGCCCAGTGGAGCTTGAACTCCTGGAGTAAGCACTCCTCCCCGGGTTCCCGGGCTCGGGCTCTGGCTGGCAGGCTGCCCAGCAAGCCTCGCAGACACGCACTGGCTGCGGCCCAGCCCCCCGGGCCCTGGCCCCCTCCCACCGTCCCCTCGTGGCCCTGAGCCCTCCTCTCCTGCCCCGATGGCAGCTGCAGCTCCCCACCCCGGCCCGGCTGGGCAGCAGCTCAGCTGCAGCATCAATACAATTGGATGAGGAGGCAACATCAGCTGGCACACCCTGTGTGTGCTTTCAAATCAGCCAATGACTTCCAGATCCTGGTGGCCGGGAGCCTCCTCGGGACAGTGGCCTCCACAGCAGTGACGCAGCCTGAGCTCTCACAGACGACTGCTCACCAGGGCCTGGCAATCCGTGCACAGGGCCTCAGCTCCGTCCCCCACTCCCTATCCCCTCCGCCAGTCCCTTGCGCATCCGGCTGCAAGCGGGCAGAATCCAGCGGCCCTGCCTCCGGAAGAGGAACCTCGGCACCGTCTGTTACTGGGTGGGCTGGGAGCAGTGCACACCCCCTGTCTGAACCTCAGCTTCCTCCTCTGGGTGCACTCAGACCTCCTGGGCCATCGGGAGAGCTGGCGCATGCCCCACGGGCAAAGCCACGCTGATGCAGTGACCAGTTCCCCTCACCCCTAATGTTTAACCATCGTCAGTGCCCAGCCCCGAGGGCCCCCCTTCGGGGATTCTGCCTCAGGTTCAGCTGCCACCTACAACCCAGTGCTGAGGCTGCAACTCTCACAGAGAAAAGGAACCAGTCGCCCAGGCCAGGCCCCGGGTGTGCCCGCAGTGGCAGGCCGCCCGTCCCCCCGCCCCGGCGCCACCCCTGCTGGGGCCTGTTGGGGCCTGAGCCGGCCACTCCCTGGGCGGCAATCCCCTGCCCCACGGGGCTGTGGTGCAACCAGCAGGGCTCAACCTGTCCCTGCCTGGACACGACAGAACACGATGCTGCCACGGTCACATCCCCGCCCCCCACACAAGTTCAAGGAGGGGCTGTCAGCCTCTGCCTGCAGGCGTGCTGCCCTGGGGGCCCCCGGAGCCTGGTGACTGGCCCGGATGATGTGTGGCACCTGCCACCCCGAAAGCACACTCTCTTTCACGGGTGGGAGGGAGGTGTTCTAGGCCAGGTGAGCAAAAAGCCTACGGGTGTAGGAAGAGAGTTCTGGCTTCCAGTCTGGCTCATGGGACCTGAGGCTCCTCCTCGCCCAAGAAATCAGGACTCCACCTCCCCACTTGCCCACCAAGTTCTGCCTCCTCAAATCCCGCTCTGAGCCCCAGACCCATGGCCATGACCCCATGAAGGGAAAGGAGCCCAGGCCAGGGCCCTTCTTCCATGCCAACAAACAACCCCTCTTTTATGGAGGCCCAAGGCTCTCCCCCATAAGAAGGAGGGGCTCACAGATCCCTGTTGTTTCCCTGTCACCCCATGTCACCTGGCGGCTACCATCTGCTCTCACAGACAGAGAGCCTTGCTCTCAGTTCCAGCACTGTCCACAAAGTGGGCCGAGACAGGTGAGCCGTAGGGGTGCTGGGGATGCACAGGAGCGCCCCACCGATTCCCTGTGGCTGCAAAGCCTGCACTGTCACCCTGCTTTGTCACTCTCTGTGGCAGTGTGCCCACGTGCCACCCTAAAGCAATGGCAGCACTCTGAGAAAGCTGGTATGACGGTGGCACCACACACAGAAGTGGTGAATTCTGCACTGTGACTCCTTGTGACTCCAGCCAGCATCATTTTGGGGCCAGGTGGGCCCAGCTGGGCCCCAGCGGGAGAGGGAGCTCTCAGGGGCCTAGGCTTGAGGCTTAGCACCACCTTCTCCACCTGCAGTTCCCACAGGGACCCCACTGACCCCCGAAAGGGAGCAGACCCAGCCCGCCACTCCCACGACTGACGCCCTCCTTATCGTCTGCGAGCAGAGGAGCAGGGAGCCCTTTAACCTCAAGAGCGGGGCTTCAGGGAGCTGTGACCTGAACCCCAAGAATGATACGCTGCTTGGTGAGAGGGATCTGAGCTTTCATCAGATTTCAGAAAGATCCTTGCCCCCTTCACCTCACCCCGAAGAAAGGCGAAGAACCATTTCTTCCAGATGGGCGGACCTGCGGACACAGGGAACTTGCAAAGTGTGCCAGCTAGGAAGGAAGTCTCTGTCATTTTGGAAAGGTTAGGTAAGCTTGGCACGAATTACCCGGCAAACTCTTCCACCTAACGCAAAGCGGACACTTATAAGGCTAACATTTATTGAGCACTTACTACAAGTGAGGCACGGTGCCGGGCTTCCCAAGGCCAATCATGTATTAATTCTCAGGGCAGGGTGAGCTAGGAATCATTGCTCCACAGATGAGACGCTGGGGCACAGAGAGGTTCGGCGATTTGCTAAGGTCACACAGCGGTAAGCCAGAGTGGGGGCCGGAACCCACCTCTGCGGAACCCACGTAGGTAGATGCTCTAACCATCTCCGGAATTCCAACCAGGATTCTGTCTCAAGGCACAGCCAGCCCCCTCTTGACGATAGAAGCTGTTGTCCCTTTCCTCCCTCCCTCCCTTCCTTCCTTCCTTCTCTCATTCAACGAACCCTGGCGCACACGTTGCCTTCTCTGCATGGCCTGCGTCACAGGAACCAGACCTGGTTGTGCAGCTGACAGCTGCTTCACCGGGACCCCGTAAGCTCTCCCCTCCAGCGAGGACTCATCCCCGTCATCCCCGTCGTTTGCCTGGACACGCTCCCTCGCTCCTTTGTCTCCGGCAAAGGTAGTGGCCAGGGCCAACCTGGCTGCTCGCCTGAAGCTCTCCCCGGCTTCCCGGGCTAGAATTGCACTGCTTTCAACTCATTTCCGGAGCTGCTCCTCTGGGCTCCCCCTGCACCCTGCTCGGATTTCCGCTAGGGCACTCATGATGCAGTAGTGAAATACTCGGTGACACATCACAGTCCTCTCTTCCCACACTTCTATGCGCTTCCCCGTGTGCAGGCAGGCACCAGGCCAGCCGCACGATGCAGGATTTTAATCCGCAGCCCCCAGGGCAGACCTTGGGACTCGCCCGCACCCAGTAAATGCTTACTACACGAATTCGCTGACCACCTCGAGTCATTTCCAAAGGACTCACTCAAGTGCTCCTTCCCGGGTCTCTCCCCCGCCACCACACACACACACACACACACACACACACACACACACACACCTCCCTCTTAGCCTCTTCCAAGGAAAAGGCACCTCCCTGCTCCAGGGCAGCCAAAAGGCGGTCTGGAGCGTACAGACTCACAACCCTTTTGGGGCCCCAGAAGAGACGGCGTTTTGGAACGCTGGGGAATGCTTGGCTTCTGGTGATCTATGCATTTAGGGCAATGTGCTCAGCGGGGACGCACCAGGGAGAGAGACTTCCTCTGAGGCTCTTCCCCAAGGCTCCAGCCTTCACTCCCCGCGGTTATGCCACCTGCGGCCACTGTCCGCCATCGTTAGATCGCCTGTCACCAAAAGCCCGAGCCCCAGGTTACAAGAAGCCGTATCCCAGACGGCATGAGCTTCACGAGAACCACCACCAAAGGCAATCGTCACAGCTACTACGTCGGGAGACGGGGTTCAAGTCATGACCTTCCCAACTCCCTGCTACCATCTTGGGAAGTTGCATAACCTCACTGGGTCCAGTTTCTCCTATGAAATCCAGATGGACGTCTAAATCTTAAGCATATGTGGGAAGAATAAAAAAAGGTTTTTTAATTGTGTACTTCCCTATCCTTAGGGCATGGCACCCTTACAAGAATTCTGGGATGTGCACAAGGAAGGAAATGTGAGTGGAAGTCCCAGACCTTCCCCAGGTGATCCAGGGCTCCTGAGTCCTTTGGCCAAACCACAATGGCTCCAGGGAGGGCACTAGAGGCCCCTCACTTCCACGATCCCCACTTACTTTCCCTCCTAACCTTTAAACGCACCTTGTCCCTCACAGAGCAGCAGCCAGGCAGAGCCTGACTCAAAGGTCACACACCCTAGGACCATGCCCAGGCGGGGTTCAGGCCCCTCCCCACTTCCAAACGATTCCCCCCAGAGCCAGCATTCCTGCCTTTCACTTGCGGCTGTGCAAGTAGGGGGTGGGGTAAGAGGCGCGGAGGCCGGAGGCCGGGGTGGCCAGGAGCAAATGGGCCCCGCTGTCCGCGCTGCCATAGCAACAGGGTCCCCCAGCGGCAGGCGCCGGGGTCCATCAGAGCGCGCTGCGGCAGGCGGGGGCGGCGGTGGGGCCAGCACCCGTCACCCAGGTCCGTCACCCGGGTCCTCCTCCCGGGCCAGCCCAACGCCCACCCTGAGGACCTGAAGCGTCCCCGGAAACGTGGGCCTGCCGCCAAGCCCCACCCCACCAGCATTTACTGGAACTGTCGGGAGGCACCCAGCAGGCCACCCCCCGCCTGACAGCCACTCTGGTCACGCTGCTGTCGCCCAGTGCTCCCGTCAGGACCTGTCCCCACGGACAGCTCTGTAGCCCCAGCAGGCCGCCTGGGCTGTGGGGCTGCGCCCTCCTTGACCTTGGGAGGCCGGACCTTGCCTGACTGTGGGTCCCGCAGTGTCACTAGTGCCATCCAGCGGACCTGGCTTGGAATCCTAGAGCTACTACCGCCTGGCTGGCTGTGTTACCTAGGGCGAGTTTCTTGACGTCTCTGAGCCTGTGCCGTAGGCATCGGGACAGCAGGGACCTCACAGGGCTGTGGCCAGCAGTGTCATTATGCAGGCACACACCTGGCACACCGTCAGATCTCCATAATGGCAGTACTGTTGACTGTAGGAGGCAAGTGAGAGTAGCAGAGCCACCCAGCACGAAACCGCCCCCGCCGGGCCCCTGCACACACACAGTGGACCGCGCTGCACTGGGACCGGCGACGAAACTAGGAGATCCCCATGCATGGGAGGGGCAGGAGACCCGGTTATAAATATCTAGCATTTATCAAGTGACCTTGGCTCGTCCCCCAGGGCCTGGCTCGCCTATATTCCAGGAAAGCCACAGCGGCTCTCAGGGTGGTTCCTGAAACATCCAGTTCTGGGCGTGGAAATAAGTGGCTGAGCTGGCAGAACCTGGCTGGTCAGGGGCCTGGAGAAACCAGAGGTCACGTGCCCGCATCTGCCCTGGCCAGGCCAGGCTCGGGGGCACGCTGCTCTGCCACCTCCCGTCCAGGCAGAGCTGGGTACGGGGGCTCCCCCCTACCCCAAGAACCCTCCCCCATGAAAAGAAAGAAGCTGTGCTTTTCTCTGTCTGCAAAAGTGGACACATATTTACTGCAAATAAAGCTGGGAAACCGAAAAACACAATGAAAAATGTCACCCAGGATTCCACTCGACCCAGAGACTGGCAGTGTTAGTATTTTCTAAAACTTTTCTCTTTTTTTGAAATAACATTTACATGCAAAGTGCACAAGTCTTAAACCTTCTGGCCTTAATATTTTGGTGACTATTCTCTTTTGTGCACAGTCATAACTGGAATCTTTTAGAAAAAGGATGATCTAGCACATACTCTGTTGTAACCTTTTTACGCAAACGTCACAGCCATTTGTAACCAAGTCTCTAGAACTAGACATTTAACGTGCTTCCAATCGTTCACGGGGGTCAGGGCTGCCCCAGTACGCATCCCGGACAGCAAGCCTTTACACAGGCCTCATCCCGTCCTGCAGTCCCTAGTCTCCCTTGCAGGGCACTTCCCTTAACCATCAGGTACTCGTTTTCTTGGCTCCGCTCTCCAAAAAAAGGTGGGGTGGGGTCGTGTTTAGCCACTAAAATTCAGTCCTTCCCAGTCCCTGGAACTCAGAGTCCATGGTGTCCTGCTGAGGAGCTCCTGCAAGCCAGTTCCCCCCCTCCGGGGGGCCTCAGAGCTCAGGCCACCCCGCTCTGTCCCCACGCCCATCCAGAGCATCAGGAAAAGAATGCTGTCCACAACCTCCCCCTCTACCCTCTGCCCATCACCCTTCCTCCCTTCGTCTCTTCTCCCTTTTCCATCCCTTCTTTCTGCCCCCTTTTCCTGCCCCTCCTCCTCCCCCAACCTCCTTCCAGCCTCCCACTGAGAAAAGAAGAGCCTTTAAGATGGAGAAAGGCCTCATCTCTGTCGGCGATGCCCATCCCCCACCCACTCGGGTCCCTGCCTGGGGAGCTCAGGTGCAGAGAGGCTGGAGTTAATCGCCTTCTCGGCCCTTGGGCTCACGTCCCCGCGGGCCTGCACCGGGCCCCTTGACGAATGTGGCTGTTCACGTCCTCATTTATGCTTTTTCCACTCCTCCTCCTAGTCCCTCCCCTAGCAGCTGCCCCTCTGAGGTGCTGCCTACGCACGCTTTTGTTCCCCTGCACTCTTGCCAAAGGTGTGCGGTAGAGCTGTGTACGGGCGCTTTTTTCTCTTTTTACATCCATAGAAAGTTACCAAACCGGAAGTAGTAAGCATAGTGTGCCATGAACACTCCATCCAGCTTCCCCCCATGGTAACATTGTAGAACTTCCTACTCCGCGAAACCAAGAAGCTGGCTTTGGTCAAAGACTGTTAAGTAGACGAGAGACCTTATGGTTCAATTTCCCCAGTTCTACGTGTGTGTGTGTGTGTGTGTGTGTGTGTGTGTGTGTGTGCGCGCGCGCACGCGCGCACGTGTATGTGTGTATGTGCATGTATGCGTGTGTGTATGTGCATGTATGCATGCGTGTATGTGTGTGCGTGCGTGTGTATGTGCGTGCATGTGTGTATGTGCGTGTGTGCGCGCGTGCATGTGCGTGTGTGCGCGCGTGTGTGTGCATGCGTGCATGCGTGCGTGTGCGTGCGTGTGTGCGTGCATGTGTGTGCATGCATGCGTGTGTGTGTGTGTGCGTGCGTGCATGTGTGTGTATGTGTGTGCATGCATGTGTGTGTGCGTATGTGTGCATGTGTGCGTGCGTGTGTGCGTGCATGCGCACACCTGTGCAGTTCTATGCTATTCGGCCCTATGACTAGATTTGTGTAACCACCACCACAAATGAGATACACAACTGATACCTCTCACAGTCACAGGCTCCCCCTCCTCAGGTCCCTGGGCCCTGGCGACCAGGAGTCTTTTCTCCCCCTCAATAGCTGTGTCGTTTTGAGCATGTTGTGTAAGTGGAACCTTTTGAGGATGGCTTTTCTCACTGACCGTGGTGCCCCCGAGATACGTCGAGGTTGTATGTATCTTTAGTTCTTTCTTCATTACTAAGTAGTGCCTCGTGACATGTACATAGACCAGAGGTTAGCTATTAGCCTACTGAAGGATATCGGAGTTGCTTCTAGGTTTCAGCTATCACACATAAAGGTGATAGGAACATTCAGGTACAAGTTTTGGCATGAATGTAAGTTTCCTTTCTTTGGGATATATGCCCCACAGGTGTCATTGCTAGGTAGGTTAGGGTAAATACGTGCTTAGTTTTATAAGGAATTGCCACACTGTCTTCTGGAGTGGCTGTACCATTTTACATTCCCATCAAGAACGTATAGAAGATCCAGTTTCTCCACATCCTTGCCTGCATTTAATGTTATCACTGTTTTATATTTTAGCCGTTCTGATAGCTGTATACTGATAGAGCGCACAGTGGTTTTATTTTATTTTATTTTTTTGGTGGTTCCCTGGCTGGGAATTGAACCCAGGCCGCTGCATTGAGAGCGCCGAAGCCATTACACCACCAGGGAACGTCCTCACGGTGGTTTTAGTTTGTATGTCCTTGATGCCCAATGACCCATGCACTCATTTGCCACCCCTGTCTTCTCCTTGGTGAAATGTCTGTTCAAGTCTTTGGCTCTTTTTCTAATTGGATTGTTTTGTACTTTTAATTAGTGGCACAAAAGGCATTTTGTTCTATCTCATTCTATTTCCTAGTATTTTCCTTGTGCAGACCCATCCACGCTGCTCATCTAACCTACTGCTTCTAGCTGCTGCATGGCCCTCCACGGTCTCCACCTACTCCCCCAGCAATGGGCACCCAAGTTCTCTACAACTGCCCTCCCCCCATAAATAACTCCACAGTGAATGCCTTCTTGCCTCTCTGCCTTCTGGGCCACGTGAGAATTTCTTTGAGTTTATTCACAGGATATGACTTGCTCTGGGGTCACAGGCCGCCCTGCCCACATGCCCATCAGCCATGGATGCTTGTACCCTCCCAACTCCTGGCATTAGCCACTTGTCTAATGTTTCCCATCTGAACAATATAAAGTCATAATATTTTTTAAGAATCAACTTTACCACAGTATAATTTGATACAATCATGTTAACATATTTTATGTGCACATTTTGATGAGTTTTGACAAATGTATACACCTGTAAACACAACCTAAATCAAGACATGAAACATTTTCATTACCCCCAAAAGTTCCCTGTGCCCTTTGCCCCCACAATCACAGATCTGATTTCTATCACTGTAAATCACGTCTGCCCCTTCCAAAACGTCATATAAATGGAAGCATACCATCTATCCTATTTTGTGTCTGGCTGCTCTCACTGAGCATAATGTTTTTAAGAGCTGTATCAAGCGTTCATTCTTGGCCAACAGACATATGAAAAGATGCTCAACATCACTAACCGCCAGGGAAATGCAAATTAAAATCACAATAAAATATCACCTCACACCTGTCAGGATGCCGTCGTCCATAAATCAACAAACCAGCAGTGTTGGGGAGCATGTGGTGAAGGGGAGCCCCCATGAACTGCTGGTGGGATCGAAACCTGGTGCGGTCACGGTGGAGGTTGCCTCAAAACTGAACAGAACTACCACATGACCCAGCAATCCTGCTGCTGGGTTTCTATCCCAAGAAATCCAACACACCAATTCCAAAGGACAGACGCACCCCTACGCCCGCTGCAGCGTTACTTCCAACCGCCGAGATGTGGGAGCAGCCTAAGTCCACAGGCGGATACAGAAGTGGTGATAGGCACGCGGGGCCGGGCGGCACGATCGCCCGGACTTGACTTAGGGTTTTGCTACAAAATCACGGCCATGCAGGCTTACGGTTACACCAACAACAGCTCCTTTTTAGGAGCTGGTGATGGGTACCAAATCTTCTATTGCAGAAGCACGGCACGTTCGGCTACCCTTCTGTAACAAAATCCTAACTGCAGTCCGGCCTCACCTCTGCCGGACCCTGTATCTGCGAGGGGCGATGGCTCAGCCATAGAAAAGAATGAAAGGCTGCCTGCCACCGGTGACAACACAGATGGACCCAGAGGGCACTGTGCGAAGTGAGAGAAGTCAGAGGAGAACGAATACCCATGATCTCATTTACACGGAGGAATGAGACAAAATTCACACAAACAAAACACAAGGAAAATAGAGCCATAAAAGCAAAGAACTGAGGATGCCAGAGGGGAGAGGCGGTGAAGGGATGGCTAGAAAAGGTGACAGGGAGGCAAGAGGTACAAACTTGCAGTTAGAACCTGAGGAAGTCATGGGGACGCAGTGCACGGCACCGTCATCCCGTGGCACGGCGCCTTCCTGCAGTGATCACCTCCTAAGACATAAAAAGGTCAAATCACTAAGTCGTACGGCTGGAATGAATATAACATTGCACGCCAACTACATTTTAATTAAAAAAAAAAAATAGTTCATTCTTTATCATTAAGTAGCATTTCTGGTGTGACCATGCATTTCTGGACCTTCTGGGTTGTTTCTGCTTTGGAAGTTTGGGGCTGTTACAACTAAAACTGTTTCCATGTGTAT
Source organism: Lyroderma lyra (assembly GCA_004026885.1). NCBI lineage: Eukaryota > Metazoa > Chordata > Mammalia > Chiroptera > Megadermatidae > Lyroderma > Lyroderma lyra. Next base: position 106,800 of record PVJL010004035.1, read on the forward strand.
TTCCCTGATTTCTCGCGCGTGTTAACACCCCTCCTCTGAGCATGGGCTTTTAAGTTTCTCCTTCTGCAAATCAACTCTCTGTGTCTTTGCCCACCTTTTCCCCATGTGAGTCCCACGCAGTTTCCTTATGGACTGGAAGAAGTTCCTAACCTATTCTGAACCTAGGGATGAGTCCCTTGTCAGGTTTAGATGTCCCACATGCATTCTCCCAAGCGTGTCATCTGTGCGTCTTGTCACGGTCCCTGCCCTTGGGCAGAAATCATTAATTCGGACGAATCAAACCGACGGATGTTTTTTTGCCTGACGGTTTGTGCTTTTCAAATTTCACAGGAGTAATGTCACAGTCTTCCGGGCACATTTAGGTCTCAAGCCACATGGAGCCCCCTGTTTTACGTGACGATAAATGTGGGATTCAGTTTTATTTCTTTATTTTTTCCATAAAGGAAACCACTTTTTCCCAGTACCATATTTCTGTGCGTCTTAAACTTGAGCCTTTATCAAAATAACCAGCAAGTGTGTTAAGCAGATTGCTGGGCCCCACCCAAGCTGATCAGTAGATCTGGGCTGTGACCAGAAAATGTACATATCTAATAAGTTTCCGAGGGACAGGGGGTGTCACTGAGGTAGGTGGAGAAGGCACACTTGGAGCACCATGCAACTGAAACTTTTCACCTCGATGACTTTTTTCTCTACGTCACGGGCACCCTCCCTACTGCCCAGTACTTCCTGGCTCTGCCCCTTCCCCTTCCTGCCCCTCCTCTGCCTCGCCCAGCTCTCCCTGGGCTCCACCCACACATCTGAGGACCACAGTCCCACAGCCTCTCCTGAAACGTACTCTCCATACTCCGGTAAAAGCCCCCAGGTTGTCCACCCACCTCCTGGCCACCCTGCTGTCGGTGCTGGAGACTGATCCATGACTCCCAGTTCTCTCCACCTACAGCCCTGTCACTGCCTTGGGTGACTTCAGTTTCCATGGAAGACACCTCTGCATCGGGTGGCTTAGGTCTCCAGGGACCTAACCCCATTCCACTCTCCTTCTAGCATCAGTAACGGTTCCGTCGCCAAGATGCCAGACTCAAGCACCTCTGTGTCTGGTCATGATCTGACTCCCCGCACTCCCTGGGACCCCCCTGGACCCCCACCAGCATCTCCACCTCCCCCAGTCTCCTAGCCTTTGGTCCCATCCTTGCCCGACGTAGAGTCCACCGTTCACCCTAACAGCCTTATTGACCCAATTCCCTGAACTCCCTCGCCCGTTTTCACTGTCACAGCTCCCTGCTACCTACTTTCCAAGCTTCCAAAACCGCCTTTCACTTCACCACGTGCAAGTCCACAGGTGGGGCTCTCCCTTCTCTTCTCCCCATTTGCACTGAGAGGGATGCAGGCCACTTTCACAGAAAGGGTGGTGGTCTGGGGACAGGGAAGAAACATGCCAAAACCAAGTTACCCCCCTCAAAAAATGAGTGCTTTTTAACACCCCCACATACACACGATGGCTATCAGTACAAATACAGGGGCGACTGCATCCAGAGTCTAAAATCTGAGGCCCTTCCCGATTGCCCCCCACCCAACTGACCCCACCCACCTCCACCCCCTCACCCTTCCCTCCCAGCCTTCTCCCCACCAAAGGGCGCTTCACTGTGCTGCAATCCCTTGGAGTAGCTGGCTGTGCCTGCAGATCCTGCACACTGAGTCTCTGGGGGTGGGCTCGGGGTCACATTCCCCTATCCCCCCATTGTACTTTGTCTCCCACCCCTCCCTCTCCACTGGTGTCTCCCTACACACACACACGTCCCTTGACATCCACATCCTGCTACTAGCAGGTTCTCCTCCAGTTTCAAGCTGTACCTAGTTGAAGCCCTAGCACTGCTTCTCGAACCTTCCTAAGTACACAGATCACATCGGGGGGCTGGTTACAGTGGAGATTTAGAAACTGCAGTCCCGGGGCAAGGAGGAGGTGGAAGACAATTCAGCCTTTTCGGAAGCCTCCGTGCGATGCAGACGTGTTCCAGTTCAAGCAGCAAAGCTTGAGTTGAGGTCCCCGTCCGAACATCTCCCTGGAAAAGCACCCCCAACCTTCCTAAATGAAGCCCCCGGCCCCGTCAGGCCCTCCCAGCACTGCCTGTCTCCCGCTCCCAGCACCCAGTGCTGGGTTGATACTCGCGATGACTGCATCACGGTCTACCCGGCCATGATGAGTGCTTCACGAGGGCATGGGACGTGTCGACCTGGGGTGACCTATATCTAGGGTGGCACCAGGGCCTCACACAGTGCCTGGCACATAGTAGGTGCTCCGTTAACACCTGTAGGATGAATGAGGGCGTACACTGCTCAGTGAGTCAAAGGGCAAGTTCCCACTCCAGCCCCCAAGTCCCGGGCCCTCCAGCGGGGCCTCTGCTCTGCGCTGGCCTCCTGGCCCCTTTGCTCCCCTTCTAGACCCTCTGCCCCTTCTGGGCCCTACGTCCTGCTGCCCAGGCCTCCTGCCCCTGAGACTCGACACTCAGAAAAGGATGCCAGAGGTCTCTGGGCTAAATATCCCTTCTGCACCCCCAGGCGGGAGCGACCTCCCCAGACAACTGGCAGAAAGTAGGCCCAACAGATCTTTGCAGTTCCTGGGTAACCAATCTGTTGTCACTGTTGTATGGAAAGGGTTAAAGGGCTTAGAGAAAGCCAAGGACCTCCCTCGGCCCTCCCTGACAGCTACTGAGGTGCTCTGCAGAAGGTCAGATGTTTCCAGAATATCAACAGACTTGCCTGTGACTGCTTAAAGGGAAAGATGAGCCCCTGGCCCCCAGCCAGCCCTCGTGGGCAGTCCGTGCCTGGCTCTACGGGCACAGGGCCAGATGCCTGGCCAAGGAGCACCCCCCTCCGCCTCCCAAGGGCCATGGACAGGCCAGAGCTCTCCGAACGCCAGCCCGGAATCCCGTTGGCGCGGGGCAGGCCGGCCTCGGACACACAGGACATGACACCAATGGCTTGGGCCTGCGCTGCACCAGGAACAATGGGGCAGGGGGTGACTCCCTGTGGACGCCGAGTGTTTTCAGCTGGATGGGACTGTATTCTGACCTGTCATTTTAGAGATGAGGCTCAGAGAGGGGTGGCCATAATGTCCCACAGAAAATCCTGGACCCAGAATCAGGCTCTGGTGCCATGAGTCATGAGATCTTGGGCAGAGAGTGGGTCCTTCCTGTGCATCTGTAGCCAGCACTAAAAAATAGGGACCAATCCCTCTCACCTCAGGGAGATTGCCCACGGTCACACGCAGCACAAACCGAGGTGTCCTGACTCCCTGCCACCGGCCCGGTCCCCTCCACAAGCCAGCAGATTACCGTGAGCACCGACAGACAATAAAACGTAGCTGCAGACACACTTAAGTAACCTCTGTCTTTTATTACTCAGTCTTGTTCTTTATAGAAAAATGAGGAAATCCTGAAAAGCAGAAAGGAAAAATCCAAATCTCCATCTCCTGGCGTTAATAGCTGCTAATATTATGACATTTATGACATTTATCCTTTCATATTATCAAAACATACACCACATATGTCCCTTTAAAACTAACGAGACCGCAGGAGGTACACACACACACATATGCACGCATTTTCCTTTCACGTCACGGAAGCGCTAGGCTTGGCTGTGGCACATCCGAAGGGCCAGCATCGCTGCACTTGCCGTTCGGAGTCGTTATGAAGTAAAATCAGGGGAGCACAAGCCCCGCGACCCCCGCGTCAATCGGGCAACGGAAACGGCGGCCACACGACTGAGGGGGGGCGGGCAGCGTGCAGGCGCCCAGACGAGGACCGAGGGACGAGGGACGACTCCCAGGCGGGGCGAAGGGGCGCGGGAGCTCACGTCGCCGGCCGCGCAGAGCAGTGTGCGATGCCACACGGTGGGCTCCCGCTGGACCCGCCCAGTTAGTGTCTGCGGACTGCGGTTGGCCGGGGGAGAAGGAGGGAACACCCGTGTTGTGTTCACCTTGGGGACTGAAACCCAGGTCTGTCTAAGTACAAAGTCTGTGTCACAGGTTCAAGTGACCGTAAAGCTACAATGTGTATCAGCGGAAACAGGATACAGTGGGTTTGGGGTGCGCGGTAGGCAGTCCCGGGGCTCCCCGACATTCCCAGCTCTCTTCCTCCCGAGCCGGGGCGGGGGGAAGGAAACAGGAGCAAGCGATACACCTTTGCGGCTTTAAGGCCCTGCGACGTTCGGAGGTGTCCGTTACCACAGCGTAACCCCGCCTGTCCTGACTGGAGTGAGGGGTGATGTGCACGTGTCGTATCTCAGTTTACCTCTTCCTGCAGTTTTTAGCCTTTCGCAATGAGAACTCCACGTCGAGTTTTAAAAGTAGGCGTCGTATCACACACGCACACACCGGGCAGCACGACGCTACGCGATGTCCCCCGCGTTCTTAAAACTGACCACTCCCTGCGTCACTTGACACGGACCTCATCCTTTTCAATGGCTGCACAGTGTGCCACTCTGTGGCCGCACCGTCACGTGTTCTAAGTGACCACTGCGGGCAGACGTGGAGGTCGCCTGTGGTTAGTCACAGAATACGTACTCTGACCTGCGGCGAGACGGTTGTGACATTTACGGCAAAAGGAAGTACTTGCGCTCAGTTTCCCTTTCCTGGTTCTTATCTGGCAGTTTACAGCCTGAGCTCAGCACTCCAGAGGGCTGTGTGCACTTCCTAATGACAGATGAATAAGCCGGGCGTGCCCGTGCCCTTCCCAGGACACACGGATGAGGGGGCTGGCCGTGCCTGCGTGCACCTGGGCGCCGGCCCCGGAAGAGCGGGGCAGGGAAGCGCGTAAGCGTACACACACAACGTGGGCCGAACCCTGACTCACCGGTTCGGATGGATCAGGTAACGGCTCTGAGTGTTCTGACTCACGGACAGTCATGCAGACCTCAGCCGCCTCCCTGGCTCGTTTTGTTCCAGCACCACGGCACAGGCTTCGGATGGAAAGCATTCGGATCCTCAGAGAGACGGGAGCTGTCAAAGAGAGTGCCACGAGGACTGTAACTGTGAGTGTAATTGCTCCTCATCACAGCTGTATTTTGATGCCCCGCCCTGAGCAGAGGGTCCCCTGCAGGACATTCCCAGAGCGATGTGACTGAAAACACGGGTCATACACGTCTCTGGGGCTCTTCCTCTTCCTTTGTTTCTCCTCAATGGGTTTTTTCAATGGCTTTTCAAAAACGGACACGGCTTTATTTTTTCCTGATTATAAAGGAAATGCTTGTAACAAACAAACACACACACACGCACACCAAAGAAAAGGTCAGACGATGATGAAAAGCACACAGAGGACAGTGGCGGTCACCCTGACGGCCGTCATCAGAGATGCTGCCATTGGCGTTCTGGGCACACCCTTCCAGGCTGCACAGGGGCACAAGCACAGTTATAAAGTCACCAGTAAGGACAGGCTTCCCTAGGAGTACACATCGCCTCCCTCGCCGTTGCAGGTTGAGCAGAAAGCCACGGCAAGACTTAATAAGCCCTTAATGAGCATAATAAAGGCACCTAAAGCTAGCATTACGATTTCACAGTTCACTCCATCGTCCATGCAGTTGGGAGTGAATTCACATGTCTCCTGCATGGGCCAGGCTGGTTCTATGGCTCCGTCCTGGACCCACCTTGGCCATGCTCCTGGTGGGCAAGTCCCTTCCCCTCCCTGAGCCTCAACAGCAGGTGGGTGCATGTGGAACTGGGGGTGACTACGTCAAGCACTGTGTGCTAAATAAGCACGAGGTAGAGGCATGGTTATAATTCCACTGCAGAAGAGGAGGGCGGAAACTGGGATTGCTCAGCCACAGAAGGGGGAAAGAACTTCAGAGTTTCCCTGGATGAGACACAGAAACCACAGGGTCCTAAAAAATGCAGAGCAGGAAAGAAACTCAGAGATGAGAGGACCACCCCCAATGATGTGTACTGTCCAACGCATGACCTAAGGGAAACATGGCTTTGAAAGGTGGACTTTCTCCTTGGAGGCATTCCCACGTCTGGCTTAAAGTCCTGGATGGGGATTCCCTGGTGATGCAGTGGCTAGGCTTCGGCACTCTCAACCATGGCCTGGGTTCGATCCCCAACCAGGGAACTAACCCCCAAAAGAAAAGAAAAGAAAAGAAGGGAGTTCCCTGATGGTGTAGTGGCTTAAGGCTTCAGCGCTGGCGCTATCAGCGCTGTGGCCTGGGTTCGATTCCCGGTCAGGGAGCTACCCACATACCAAAAAAGCAACAAAAAACAAAAAAAAAAAAAGAAAAGAAATAGTTAAAGTTCTGGAGAGTGCCTCCTAAGTCCTGGTTCTGTACGCATGGCACAGGTGACCAAGCAAGCTCCTTAGGCCTCTGAGCACCTCGATTTTCTCACCTATAAAAATGGAGCTTTTGATCTTGCCCTACCTGTCTTACAGGTAGGTCAACACGAGGTGGAAATGAGGCACCAAAATGTGAAAGTGCTTTGGCAGTGAGGAGTGTTCTCAGTCCAGCGATGTGCCTCATCACCGCTCTGGCGGGCAGAGACACAACGAGAACAGACATTGTGACTTCCGTGGGACTTCCTGCGGGGATCTCCGGAGAACAGGGGAGGGCCAGGGACAGCTCCGGAAAGACAGACAAGGCCTCTTCCTCAGGGGGCTGAGGTTCCAGCCCAGAGGCAGACACCGTGAAGGCTGACAACTAGCAATGAGATAACTTCAGAGGCAAGGGAGCGCTCCGAAGGAGACGGGACAGGAGGAGGTTTATGGAGAGGAATCGGGCAGGGGTCTAGTTGAGGGGGTGACGAAAGAGAGCATCTCTGAGGAGCTTAACACCTGAGAACTAAGACCTGAATGACAAGGACAGCTCTGTCCATGCCCGGAGCACAAAGTGTCCCAGCACAAGGGGACAAGTACGAAAGTCCCGAAGCAGGAATACACTCCTGTTCAAAGAACATGAAGCTGGTGGCTTGGAGCTGCAGCAGGAGGGGTGAAGGGTGGGCGTGGGGATGGGCCCGGGCTCGTGAAGGGTTCAAGGTCAGGCCAGATGCCATCCAGTCTGTGTCGTACTAAGATCACCCTCCGCTGGCTCAGTGTCGTGATGGGCACACCAGGAAAACTGTAGGGCTTGCAAGAGCTTTCGCCATGAACCAGCCCAACCATCTAGAACCTACATACTAGTAAAGGTGAGACTCGGGGAGAAAGGCGGCCTGCCTACGGGCTCCCTACCGCTCCACGGTGGGGCTGACATTCAAGCCCAGCTCTCTGAATTTGGCCCCTGAGCCCCAGTCTCTACCCACAAGGCTACCCCACAAGGGGAGGACGGGGGGTGTTCACTGAGGTCACAGAGCTGGAAGGGGGCCCAGTGTCCCAAGGCTTCCTGAGTCTGCCGCGGAGACCCCCTTGGCTGAGCCCCAGAAGGGAAGTGCGTCGCCCAGTTGGGTCTCGTCCTGCACCCCCAGGCACAGTCCTCTGCCCTCGGCCTGCCGGTGGGGCAGCAAGGAGGGGCAGTTCCAGGAGCCCAGCCAGCCAAGGGCAACCTGATCAAGCAGGAAACGGGCCTGCAGCCAGACAAAGCACCACGCCAGCACCTGGAGCCTTTGTTCCATTTATTTCTGCGGCAAACTTTCCCAGGCACCGGCAGCAGGGCCTCGGGAGCACCTGGGCCTCGGAGGGGATCCCACAGGGATCTGATTCTCCTAAACAGGGAGTGGCCCGACCGGTGACCCTGAGGGCGTTCTCCCGGTGTCAACAACAGCAACAACAGCATCCACCCTCAGAGCTCTTACCCAGAGCAGGTGTCATTTCATGTAACCCTCAGAGCAAACTTGTGAGGCATGTACCGTCACCTTCTCCCTTTTACAGGCTAGGAGACGGAGGCACGTGGAGATAAGGTGACCGGCGCAAGGTCACATGGTCTAAGCCCGTCAAAACAGTATGGGCTGTGGACTCAGCAAATGCTATCCCTACTGCATCTGTGACCTCGGCCAAGAGGCACGTACAGGTTACCCGGCCTGTCATCTGATCCTGACCGCAGAGCAGGGCTGTGCAGATGAAATGATCTGAGGCACACAGAGCCTCTGCAACACGTCTTGCGATCGTCCCCCCCACCCCCACAGCTCTGTGACCTTGGCCACATGACCATCGCTCAGCCTCTGTTTCCTCCTCGGAGAAGTAAGTATAAGAATATCACCTCACGGGGCCATCAACAACCTGGAGCCCTTCTGAGAGCACCGCCTCATCTTTTGCAGTGGCCGCCCTCCGAGGGTCCCCCTAAGAAGCTGCCATGTTACAAAGCTGCCTTTGCTTTCTACCCCAACAAGGAATGCAACACAAGTAGGAAAACCCATCCCAACCCCACTCCCCATGTGAGACAGAGAGCCAGTATGACACGGCTGGGCTCGGAGGATTTTCTCAGAAGGAAAATCAGGAAGTGACAACTCAAGTCAAAAACGCTACCAGGGTTCTCTCTCGTTTCACACCTCGAGACAAGCCAAATGACCCCACCCAGAATAGCAGCAGCAAGATAAACAGCTGTAGGCTCATGCAAAGGGGAGGGAAGATCCACCAGGGATGTCAGCAAAAACAACAAAGAAAACAAACAAACAACTCTCCTTTTCCTATGAATCAGCCAACACGAATCAAGTTCTTGCTGTCGGCAAGGGCAGCACGGACCCGTGTGGTCCCCGTGTGCAGTAACAGGAATGAGCACGAAAACCTCGGCACCATGTGTGGGGCAGGTGTGGGGCAGGAGGCCATCCCCAGCTCTCCCCAGTGGCCACGTGAAATAGGGGCTGCCAATCATCCTGCATCACTGACCCCGGCCACAGCGTTTGGGCCAAGGGAAGAGCACGTGATCCCGAAAAACCAAGCCTAGCAGAGCTTTCACTGGGACCTGAAAGTTGCAACAGGAGGGGAAACCCTAAGCTTCTTGGACGGCTGAGCTTGAAGATGTGACTCTGGACCAGCTGACAGGTAGTTTCTGGCTGGAGAAAGCCTGTCTGCAGTAGCAGGGGCTGAAGACCTGAGGAGAGGCAGCATGTCCTGACATTACAACCCCAGATTCCTGTTATCCCTAAGGGAGGCTCAGCCCTTCCGGCCCTGCCCCCAGGGATGTGGTTCAATGAGCCAATAAATTCCTTCCTGTTTCTGGCAACTCAAGAGCCCAGCTTCACTCAGCCATCAACGGTCAGCTGAGTAGTCGTAAACACAAAAGTCCAGTGGGAGAGGTGTGGCAGGCGGGACTTGATTTGCAATCGTGAGAACTCACCCCCTTCATGCCAGTCAACGAACATTCACTCAGCCCCTGCTCGCGCCAGGCCCATTCCTAGGCGCTCAGGGTGTAACCGTGAGTGGGACAGACAAGGTCCGTCCCCTCTCTCGGCAGTCATCAGAAGCGACTTCCCAGAGTGGGAGAGGCTTGGTCACATCTGGCCAGGCAGAGACGGGCAGGGAGAGAAGCATGACTACAGCCATGGAGGCCTAAGACTGTCGTGTCCGTGAAGGCACGGACAATGTCTTGTGGCTCCACAGCGCCTGCCCACAGCGGGCACTCAGTGTTTGTTGCATGCATGAGTAAGTGAATGAATGAAGTCAAGTGCAAGTCATTTGGGGGCAGAGCAGGTCACCCAGCTAGGTTGGAGAGGAGCAACCCTGAGGGAAGGGGATGCCGAGGAAGCCAGACCACAGAGGACCTCGCTGAAAAGTTCCGACTCGGGCTGGGCCACATCACACAGTCCCCGGGCTGGGAGGGCTGGGAGGAGCTAGCCTGGCAGCAGAGAGGCCCCGTGTGGCCCCCAGCTCTGTTGTGGCTGCCACACCCATGCTCTCTGCCCAGCACCACAGCCACCCGGGGTCATGTCCCAGACACCACCACCCTCCTGGCTCCTGGGCGAAGCTGCCAGCACAGCACTCCCAGTGTAGCCTGTAATTTAAACATGACCTCCTCCCCAGCCTGACCACTCATGCCATACATGTACACCCGCTACGGGAGCTGCCTGCATGGTGGAAGAGGTCTCGGGTCACTCCAACCCCTGGCCCTGAGCGACAGTTGGTGGTTAAAGTCTCTGCCGGGCTGAGTAGGCTCCTTAGCCCAGGACTGGGGAGAGCGTGCCCCCTTGTGGCCAGGGGCCACCCTGCGCCTTGGTCTTCCCTGGATACCAAGAATGTGCACCTTTAATATTTTTGTTTTTGAAAAAGAAAACACATATCTGAAAAACCAAGAACAATTCATTTAAATTAGACAGACTGCTCTCTCAAGGAAATGTATAGTAAAGACTTTTGGAAAAAACTAAGATTTTCCAAAGCCTAAGCACATTTTTTCCGACTATTTTCTTTAAAGTTCATGTGCTCTGGCAGATGTCTGAAAATTGTTGTTGCAGCTCTTTGCCAGCTCTGTCCAGAGTCTTCCCAGGTCAGCGTGCTCCGTGAGATTATGCAACACACCTCCCACTTCTTTGGTAATTCCAACAGCTCTATCAGGGCACAGAGATACCCAGTCTGTTAAAAGAACTGTAAAAGTCAAATGCTCCTCTCTACACATTCCTCAGCTTTGAACACCCAGCTTTTCACCTACCTGGTGTTTGTCTGCAGTGTCGGTGACGTGGACTCGTGTGCAAGCATTTTTGTCTGTTACATAACGCTCTGTACCAGGTTCTGTTTGTTATTGTTGGTGGTGGTGTTTGCGGGGGAGGAGGGTGGCACCCCAAAACAAGGAGAAGGCAGGTCCTGATCTCAGGGGCCTATATCCACCTTAGACACCCATACACACACCTGACACAACCTGCAAACAACCATGAATTAACAGCAGGATATCTACTAAACCTACACAGGCTGAGAGGAATACACCGTGTGGGTGGCAGGACACTTGCTGCAACTACGGTTTGAGAGGAGTGTGGAAGAAGCCAGACTCACAGACAAGAGGCCTCCTGGGTGCTGGAGAGCTGTCAAGAAGGAGGCCGGGGGTTCCCTGGTGGTGTAGTGGCTAGGCTTCGGCGCTCTCAACGCTGCAGCCTGGGTTTGATTCCCAGCCAGGGAAATACCCCCCACCCCCCCAAAAAAGAAGGAGGCCAGCATCTCCACATCTTTGGTGATACAACCAGTACACACCCAAGGCACAGTGGCCCACCTGGGCCCTCCACTCACAGTTCTACCCTTGGCCAAAGGCCCCACACTCCTTCTGTCTTCCAGCTCCCACCGTGGGGCCGCCACACGATCCAACATTAGCCAGTACCAGGGACACCGGGCCCACTTATACACCTCTCACTGCACCTGGGGGCATAGGTGTACCCTTTGTCAGCACAGCCTTGGTGAGGTTTTGCTGGTTCTGCCTTTGTCCCGGCCCTGCCTCCACCTTAGAAATCTCCAAAAGCTCAGGAGCTTCCAAGCCCAGAAGACTGGAACGCTCCCTCTCCCTGTGGAGAACACTTTGGGCAGGATTGGCACAGGCCTACACACGGATGGGACTGCAGTACCCGACCCGTGCCAGCCATCGCTCCGACGGCGACCTGCCTGGAAGTTCGTCCTGGTCACTGGGGTCAGTAGAGAGGACATGCATTACGAAACACAGGACCTGAAGCCGGGCAGCCTGAGGGCAGGAGCCCGCTGTCTTTAACCACATCTCAGACCGGGAAGGCCACTGAGGGATGCTGCTGGGACTGCCTATCCTTCACGCATAATTTTTCCAAAAGACGAACAGAAGGCCATTCCACTCAATCACAGTGGGGTAGGCCATTGCCACATGGCTCAGGAATATGTGCAGGAGCCAAAAGGAGGTGCTCAGTGAATAAGAAACTCAACTGAAGACACCCAGATGAAGCAAGCAGCTCAAGAGCTCAGGACACCACCCAGGCTGCAGCCCCCTCTCATGACCATAAGGACTGGACCCACAGCAGCTGCCCACCCACTGCTTCTGGAAGCGGGTCATGGCCAGTGCTGTGGGAGAGATGACCTCAGCTTTTGGACTTGTCCCTGTTTGGATTTGTCTGGTCACTAAATGACCCAGTGAGACTCCGTGATCTGGCTTCTGGACAGAATAACTTGGCTCCTGGCTTAGGGTGCGAGGCCGGGACGTTACCTGAGATATTTTGCGGTGTGGCTAACGGAAGCCCTACTCAGACTGGCTTAATCAGTAAGGATGTTTCTTCTCATTTGACAGGAAGTCTTGTTGGGAGAGGGGGCTTCGGGTCCATTTATACGGCATCTCAGTGAGGACAGAAAGGCCCCAGGTCATGTGTTCCTTTAGAATTGTGCCACTTGGCCCTTAATACAGGAGACTGCTTCCGCACAGTCTTACCAACAGATATCACAGTGTTATTTCTGTTTTAATTGCTCTTATTATGAGTTAAGCCGAGCACTTTGTCATATGCTTAGGGGCTACTAGTTTTTCCTTTTCTGTGAACCGTGTCTCCACCAACTTTGCTTTTCATTTGGGGTGTGAGTCTTGGTTGCTGGATCTCTCCACCTCTCCCCTCTGGCCTTTTCAGCGCCTGCTTCCGGCTCAGGCTGGAACCCAGGTGGAGCAGGTGGCCCAGGCATTGAGATGTCCACAAACCAGGCGTGTAGCTTCCTGTCTGCAGCAGACCTTCTTCCAGTGCCCATCCCCTTTCTCCACTTCCTGTTTCTTCTATAGACAAGAAGAGCTCAAAACTCACTTTCCCAGTCTGCCTTGCAGCTAGGAGTGATCACATAATGCAGCACTGCCCAATGAGATAAAAGTGGAAGAGTGCTAGGGAATTCTGGGAAAGCTCTGGTCAGAAAAGAGACAGGTATCATGGGCAGAGACTCTTCCTGCCTCGACATGGAGAGAATGGCTGGAGTGGCAGCCTTTTTGACACCCTAAACGAAAAACAATCACCGAGATGTTGATCCTACATTATTTGAGCCACCAAGCCAAGGCCAGGGACCACCTATCTCCAGACTTCTGAATTGAGCTCATTGCTTATCTTCACCTTAAACCATTGCTTTGTGAGGGTGTGGGGTGGGAGGGGGTGCTCTGTTACTTGCTGATAAAAACACTTCCGACAGACAGACTGTGGCTTTCTCTTAGGAGGGAGAAAATGTGTCCCAGAAGTCACCCCTCCTGTCACCCTGGACTTCTCAGAATATTCATCACATTGGGTCACATGTTCTTTCCTGAACTGATCTCCCTCGGGACTGACAGATTCCCCTTGGGCCAACGGGGTGACCACCGCGGTGTGGGGGTCATTTCCCTGAGGCGCACAGATGAAAGCAAGGTGGTAACTCACGGGGGGAAGGATTTGGGCCTGGGGAGCAACGTGGGTCTCCCCTGCATGGACCGGGTGCCCAATCACACCGCTCCAGGCCATTGGTGGACTCTACCTGTGTGCAGACCTCTCTGCAGCACATCCTGGCCATGAGCTAACACGGTCATTTAAACCACTAACTGGACGGTGAATTACATATGTCTCTCAATGAGGTCAAAGAAGTATTTGTATCTTCTTAAAGCAAAAACGAACTTCCCCTACTAAATAAATAGATTACACTGGCTTATCACTCCACCGGGACAGGGGTCTATCTTTCTTGTTTCCCCCTGCATCCCTAAGCCCTAGCAATTGGTGGGCACTGTTAAATAGCACAGAGCCTTTTGACTTAGACCTAGAGACCTGCCTTCACCTTGACATTAATCCAGTAATTGGGGGGGCTCTTGTTCAATCTGCTGCCATGTGATTTCACTATTCTAGTATCTGCTCACATTTGCCCATCTGGACAACAAAACAGTAACAAGCAGTCTGTTAGGAGACCTGCTGATCCCAGCATTACGAGGATCTGGGGGTTGGATGGAGCTGGGGCTGGTGAAGCCATTCTGGTTCCCAGGAATCATCACTTCCTTTTCTAGGGATCCCCACATCACCCCTTTAATCTACCTCAGCCGTCCGGTCGCGGCTTTGAAGTGTCCGGTTTCAAAAACGGGAACAGCCCTTTGCCCTCCCTGACCCACCAGCTCATTTCCCACTAGAATTTTGCACAGATCACCGGCGATGCATCAGCATGGTCTTCCTCTCCTGAGGAAGGTACGATGAGTCCAGGCCATGGGACCCTACTTCGAGGAGCCAGGAGCTCACTTACAAACTCTTTAACCCCTGTCGGAGCTCGCTGCTCCCTGTGGACACTCTCTCTTCCTCTGCCGGGTCTGAGAGGCAAAGGCCCCCTCGCTGCTGCTGGGTCTCCACCTCCCCCACCCGCGTCCGTGCTCTGCTCCTAGCAGCAGGCCAGCTCTTTCATCTTCTGGCTCCGGACAGAACTCCAAGTCCCTCTCACAGTGTTGTATAACAGTTGTTTACTTCCCCCGTGACAAAAGGGAACATAAGCTCATTAAAGAAAATGTAGAAAATCCAGCTCAGGAGGAAGAGAGAGTGAGGAAAAATCACGACCTGAATCAGCTTAGTTAACGATGCCGTGCCTCACGGAAGCCGTTCAGACGGGTCTCACGTGTGAGGCTTCTTTTTTAAATTTCCTTCTGATCCTGAGCTCTAGTTGTTAACCCCGTGCATACCCTTCAACAAACCAATTCTAGGCTCAGTGTGATTTTTGCAAAGAGTCTTACCTTAACGTCTTCCTGTCTGAAGTTTCCATGGGGAAACTTACGTTGTTCTTGTGATCACAAAAATGGAAAATATGTGGGGGGCTCCCTGGTGGTCTAATGGCTAGGCTCTGGCACTCTCACCATCACGGCCTGGGCTCGATTCCCACTCAGGGAACCAACCAAAACAAAAAAGTAATGTGTTATGGACTGAACTGTGTCCCTCAACATTTATACACTGAAGCCCTAACCCCTTAGTAACGCAGAATGGGAGTGTATTTGGAGAGAGGGTCTTTAAAGAGGTACCTGAGTTAAAAGGTGGTCATTAGGGTGGGTCCCAATCCAATCTGGCTGGTGTCCTTACAAGAAGAGGAGGTTAGGACACACACATATATAGAAGGACCACCTCGTGAGAACAGCCATCTGCAAGCCAAGGAGAGAGGCCTCAGAAGAAACCAGCCTTGCTGACACCTTGATCTTGGACTTGCAGCCTCCAGAACTGCAGGAAAATAAACTTCTGCTACTGAAGTACTTGGTTATGGCAGCCTGAGCAAACTGAGACACCATGTCATTAATAAGAGGAAGAAGACAAGCAACACAACAAGCTCTGGGCATTTCCAGTTGTCCCACTCCAAGTCTCTGCGGGTCACGAGGAACCCAGGGGTCCAGGCAGCAATTTGTACATCTTTGTTTATTTTCTCACAGCTTGAATTTGAGCCTCTCTGCCTGTGGGACAAGCACCAGCAGTGTCCAGCACAGCAAAGACAACATTTCTACGACAAGCGGCCACCGGCCACCCCCTACACACACAACACTCCTTGGCTCAGAGAAGCCCAAGGCCAGGTCTTTTTGTCACCAGTGGTCCTGAGGGACAGCCCATGGCTTGTGGGGCAGAGACAGGGAGGAGTCAGGAAGTGGTGGCTCTCGGCAGGAAAGTCACGCAAGGTCTGACCTGGTGGCCTCTCAGGCCCACCAAGCACTGGTGTGACTGTGATCCTTGAATGACAATGAGCAACCTCCCTCCCTCTACAAAGACGCATATGTAGAGTTTGCACGCTCACATCAGGGGGCTTGTGGTCTCCAACACCAACATTCATGTGCCCCAATTAAAACCCACTGCTCTAGTGAAAAACCTAAAAAGGAACAGTGTTAGTCGGACTCCTGCCAGTGCAAAGACGGCAAGAGATAAGCCCAGACGGCAAGGGAAAAAAAGGTCAGTCAGATGTAACCTGGGAGGAAGCCAGGAGAACCTGTACAAACATTTCCACGAAGCAGGCGGGGGAAGGCTCCACATGGCTCTAAGCACAACCTTCCCGAGGGCAGGGTCTGAATGGAGGGTCTGAAGAAAAAAAGTACCTTTTTGCACACTCTGTCCACTGCAGAGGCAGCCCCAACCAGGCCCTGGCTCCAGAAATATCTCCTCTCGAGCTGAAGGTCATCAGAAAGCAGGAACGCAGGTGGAACCACGTGTTGGGTGCAGACAAGCCTGGCCTATTGGATGACAAGGTGCAACTGTGAACATGAAGCACCAGGGTTTTGAGGGGTCAAGTTCAGGGGCATCGTACGTGGTGGCGACACGCCAGGCCTGGGGCGTCTCCCATGTGGTTCGAACTCTGGTCAAAGTGAGATGTGGGCTGGAAGTGTAGACTCACCCGGGACTCCGAAGACTTAATACAACAGTACAGCGTAAACTACCTCACTAATAATTTCTTATACTGATTACACATTGAAGTGATAATATTTTACATCTATTGGGTTAAACAGAACATGTTTCATAGTTGTACCTTTTTTTTTTTATTTTTTAAACTCATTTTTCCCTGGATAGCTCCATGCGTGCATTAGGTATACACATTAATAAATGTCTGCTTGCTTTTTAAAAAAGTAAAATAAAATGCAGCTGCTAGAATATTTAGAACTGCCTACTTGGCCTGCATTGTTTGTTAGACAGCGCTGGCTTAGAACAATGCCTGGCGCACAGCAAGAGTAATTGCAGCTGTTATCAGCGATGAGTGCAGGGCACATTGCAAGTGCTTATCATGTGCCCACCCCCTCCATCTTGGAGATCCAGGCCTGGAAGGCACTGTCTGTTTCCCTGCCTGGCTTGTCGTATTTACCCACAGCAAGAGGGTCTCCTCCTGTCTTTCCTTTAATCTTCCCCACCCTCACGCCCTCTCCAGGGGCATTTACACACACACACACACTCACACGCAGGACCACCATCACTCTGTTTCCTCCTCAGGTCCCGCACATCCCAGGCTCGGTCTGTGATGCTCAGACTGGAGGATCTGCGGCCAAAAGGGGCTGTTGGCAGGCTGCCAAGAGGCAGCCCACAGCAGCCCCAACCCTGACAAATACCTTCCTGGGGCCCTGGGGACGACCTTGAGCCTGGCAGCCGGTGGAGCCGCGAAGGCAGCCTCAGCTGTGGACTGGGACCAGCCAGTCCCTCAGGAGACGGAAGCACACACCAGATGGCAAGTCAGCGATGCCGTTAGCAGGGTGAAAGCAGTTTTGTTTAGGAAAATGTGTCCATCAGCCACTTTGGTTGAGGAAGTGGGGGCGGGGCATGGCAGGCACATGGCTGAAGGGTGACAGTGAAACACGTGAGCATCCAGGAACTTCTCCAAAAAGGAGAGAAGACAGGAGAGGAATTCAGAGAAAGGAAGGGGGTTGGGGCAGGACAGCCCCACGGCTGGAGAGAAACCCCAGTGAGAGATTCCCAGGGGCACAGATACCAAGAGGCTTTTTAGGGAGCTCCCTGGTGGTGCAGTGGCTAAGGCTTCAGTGCTGTCAACGCTGCTGCCTGGGTTCGATTCCCAGCCAGGGAACTACCCACATATAAAAAACAAACAAACCAACAAACACCCCCAAACAAACCAAGAGGTTTTTTACAAAACACTGGGATAAGAGAATACACCTAACACGATTTACCCTCTCAGACCATTTCTAGGTGTGTGGTTCCGTGTCATTAAGGATATGTACTCTCTCTGATAAAGTGGGACTGGGGTTTTAAGAAATCTGATCAGGCTGGGAGCTCTGTGGGCGGGGCTGAACTCTTGGAACTCTTATGGTCCTAACATTCTGTTTGTAAACCCCATGGTTTCAATGTCCTATATCCCTAATATACACATTAGGGAGCCAGAGCGTGCACGTGGCCGGCCAGGAACGCATGTTCTCAGGCTCTCGGTACCTCTTCTTTATTTTTTTTTTTTAACTTTTCCCAAATACATCCTTTGGGTGACGGATTACCGAGTTGATGTTATTATCAAGTGACTATCTGCCTGTTATCCATCCGTCACCACATCTCAGCTCCAGAACTTCCTCCATCTTCCCACACTGAAGCTCTGTTAATGCTCCATTCCCCCAGCCCCATCTCACCCAGCATAAGGTCCCCAACGTTCATCAACGCAGTATCCACAAGTGTTTCCCGGCTCACATTCTCACCAATGGCCCCTGAGATTTCCGATTCGTCCACATCCTCGCCAACATTTGCTCCTTTCTGGGGTTTTCTTTCTTTTTTTAACCATAGCCATCTCAAGGGCGTGAAGGGATACCCTACTGATCCCACTGTGGTTTTCATTTGTGTTTCCCTAGGGAGTAATTATGCCTATCAACTTTTTATGTGTTTATTGGCCCTTTATGAGTCATCTCTGGAGAAATGTCTGTTCAAGCCTATGGCCCATTTTTTTTTTATAACTGGTTGTTTTTCTGTGGTTGAGTTGTAGGAGTTATTTACATTCCTTGGTTATTAATCCCATATCACAGCCATGATTTCTAAATATTTTCTTCCATTCTGTGGGTTGCCTTTTCACTCTGTTGATGCTTTTCCTTTAAGGCATGGAAGGTTTTAAATTTAATGTACTCCAATTTATCTATTTTCTTCTTCTGTTGCCTGTGATATCCAAGAAATCGTTATCAAATCCAATGTCATCGCACTTTCCCTTTACGTTTTAAGAGATTTACAGTTTTACTTTTATGCTTAGGTCTTTGATCCATTGTGTATTAATTTTTGTGCATGGTGTAAAAGTAAGTGTCCAGTTTTATTCTTTTTCCTTGTGATATCCAGTTTTCCCCTCACCATTTGTTGAAAAGACTGTCCTTTTCCTATTGAGTGGCCTTGGCACCCATGCCAAAGATCACGTGACCATACATGGGAGGGTTTCTTTCTGAGGTCTCTGTTCTACTCCATTGGCCTACTTGTCTGTCTGTATGCCAGTGACACACACCTGTTCAGATTACTGTAGGTTTGTAGCAAGTTTTGAAATCAAGAAGTGTGAGACCTCCAATTTTGTTCCTCGTTTTCAAGATTGCTTCGGCTACACGGGGATCCCTGAGATTCCACGTGAATGTTAGGATGGATTTTTCTACTTCTGAAAAAAAAGTCTTTGGGATTTTGATGTCATAGGACTTTTGAAACCAGGATCTATAATATTCCATTCCAAATTGTTGGTTTCCCTGCTAGGTATACAGTCATCTCTCAGTGCTCGACAGCTTTGAAATGTGTCAAATGTACCTGATGCATTTTGATGTGGAAATTTTGTCCCAGCACTAGTCATTTGTTTGGTACTTGTCATGCCTCCCAGTACCAACTGACGATAAGTACCAAGGTACCACTGTATTCCTCTATCGCCCCAAGACGTATCTGGTGTGAAGAGGATTCCTCATTAAGAGACTGACTCCCAGTCTAGGATGGATGCACGGCAGAGGAAAGAGAAAGGACCAGAAAGTGAGAGGCAGGGGCTCGGCCAGGGGCACTGATGCTGGTGGCTCCATGGCCTCTGACAGGGAAATGGGAGGAGATTCTATTTCGATCTTAAAGGCCAGAGCCATCCCCAGCTGACACAAAGGTCACTGTGTACTTTGTCACGGGCAGACCAACTTGGGGACCAGGCCAAGGGAGGAAGGCCGGGCAGGCAGTCTTGGGTCATGTCAAGGGGTGACATGGGGTTACACACCTGGGTGACTCTGTCTGGGTTCAGGTCAGGGACCCTGCTCGCCTAGCCACCCTACCCACTACCAGATGACGCCCCTCCCTGGGTAGACACTGCCACCTTCTGGTTCTTTGTTGACCAAATGGCCCCGCCCCATCTTAAGAAGAGCTTTCAGGCTGATCCCAACCTTTTGAGTCATTTGGTCTCCTCCCCCTAAAGGCTTAACACAACTGTCACCTTTGTAGCTCTCCAAAGATAGCAGTGTTTGCCTTAACTTTCAGTCGTGTGAGGACAGAGCCTCACTGGAGAGTGTCACCCCACTGGGAGAAAGGCATCCCAACCACAAGCGCTGTGTCCAGTCCTTCTCCAGGATTTGCCTGTGTGATGGTGGGTTGGTGAGTTGTTTTTTTCTCCTGGGAGTCCCCAGCACCGCCCCTGCAATGTGTGACTCCCTCCTAGACAGGCTTGCTGGGCCCCTGTAACCAGCGAACCTGTTTATCCAGTTCATCACCGCGGGTTTCTCCCTCCCCTTCTACAGTGTGCTGCTTCCCTCTTTCATTACCTGAGCTTTCGGGGTGAACACTTTCCTCCTGGCCCCAAAGCCCGTGCTGGGTGCCTCAAACTTAGTGCTGAAACCCAAATCCTCTGCACCAGCGAGCAGCACTAGGTGTCAGAGACCCCCATTTGCACTCCGTGCGTTAAAAGGAGCCCCCTGCCCAGCCAACACAACAAGCTTCAGTTCCCAGAGAATCTAAACGCACTTGTACCCGGAGCAGAGGACCGGGATGCGTTTGGGACGTCCTGTGCCTGCCTCTGGGAGGCAAACAAGCTCATCATTCCTCCTGCCAGGCGACGTTGACAGACCCCTGGCTTCCTGATCGCTTCAGAGCTGGGTGCCAAGAGGCAGGCTTGCCCAGAAATCTTGGTAGCGGCCCTATTCACTGTGCCCAACTTTAACAGCGGGTGGGGGATGTACAGCTCCCAGAGCTGCTGTTTGCTCTTCTCCCTCCTGGAGAGCCCCTGCCTGGACTCCCCCAAAAGAGGTGTGAACATTCTCAGTCAACAGCCACAGCACCCTCAACTACTCAGCAAGGAAACTGAAAAACCAAGGCTCCTGCAGGGTGTCTCATCTCTTCCCTTCCCAAGGTCTTCTGCAAAGCCCATCGTCCTGTTCACCACCTACTTTAATGCCCACGCGCCTGGCCAAGCACTCAGCACTCAGGGTTAAACTCCCACACTGCCTTGCTCTCGGCAGACCCGGCTAATGGATCACGGAACTCTTTCTAGGTGACGTCTGTGTCACCACTACCCACGGGACAGAGGGGAAGCCTATCGGCTGTCTCGTGACACTCACATCTAAATGACTGCAGAGGTAAATCAGGTTCAAAGGAAAAGGGCCAATGCTTGCAGTGAATCCCTACGTCTAGGCTGAGTCCAGGGAGGCCAAGTCCAAGGCTGTGTGTTCTGTTTGTCCAAAGTAAGGAGAAGCTTCAGGAGCCCATGGCACCTGGTGGGGCACCTTGTGACTCAGTGGAAAAACCTCTGACCCGCAGCTAAAAGTCCTGCTCTGTTCTGGACAAAAGGAGTCACTTCCTCATTCTGCATGTGCAGTGACCATGCACGTGGTTTCCGTCAGCTCAGGCTGCTATTACCAATGACCAGACAGGGAGCTTAGGCAACAAACATTTGTTTCTCACCGTTCTGGGGGCTGGGAAGCCCAAGATCATGGCGCTGGCCAATGCTGTGGCCAGCGGGCATCTCCTTGTAAGCAGACGGGCTGGGAAGAAACGCAGAGACACCCAGTTCTTACTGGGGGGCCATGGAGAGCGGTCCTTCGAACCTGGGGAGACTGTCACCTCCTGGTAGCAAAAGCAGGGAGAAAAGAGATGAGTGAGCTCAATGCCTACAGACATAACCAGCATCCACAAGGAAGTCGTCAGCTATGGCTGCCAGGGCAATGACGTCTGAGGGGACCGTCCCAGCCACGTGTGTGACTTCCTACGCAGCTACGTCTCTCGGCAACCTCCTTGTCCTATTCTCCCAAACTGGGCATGACAAACCCCACCACCCTCCGCAGTGCCCCCTGGTTGCTCATCCCCTTCACGCTCCGCCTCCTCCTCATCAGCGGAAATGGAGACCACCAGGCAGCTACCAAGGCAGGTCCCTGCCCCTGGGAGAGGGGTTCAGCGTCTCACGTGCGGCCTGGACCCCTCGGCATGAGCTCTCAGCCACCTCTCCCCACCACCCTCCTCTTACTGGCATCTTCCGCTGCATCTCTGCCAGCCCCTTTTCTGCAGGATACAGATTTGCTAAGGAGACTCCCCGCGTAAAACAAAACCAAACCACCCAAAACCCAAATCCGCAAATCCTCCTTCCATACTGCTCTCCCCTTTGGGCAAGCGAATGGCACCCTCTAGGCCGTTCCTCTGCCCACGGCCCCTGGGGCCCTGCTTCAGCCTCCAGCAGATACGGGGCAGCGGCCTTTGCAAGGTCACAGATGGCCTCAGGGTTGCTAAATCCAGGGGATACCTTTCGGTGCTCCTTGACTTGTCCATGTGGTAGCTCCAATGCTGTGGACCATCCCCTGGATATCTCCCACTTTCTGTGACAGCCTTAGTGGGTCTCCTCTTCCTCAGGGGCCCTAGGGTGCTGGTGCCCCCCTCATCAGTGAGACCTCATCCCCTTCTCCCCTCACAGAACTCTCTCTCCTTAGGCCATCTTTTCAGACCCATGGTTCCCACTCCTGTCTCTTGGCTAAGAACATTTCGTAGTAAGCAGCATAAGAAAGGATGCAGGATGGCTGTGTTTGAACTGGAAAACCGTGTGTAGGGAGACAGATGGGGGAGAAAGGAAAAATACTGGGTCCTTCCCGCGTGACTGTGGGCCAGCTAGCACACCACCCTCAGTTCTGCATTTCCCATACGCAGTTGTGGGGTAAGAATAGGGTTGCTAAGTGGGCTAATTCCAGAGCAAGCACCCAGGGCACGTCGTCGCCAGTGTGACGACTGGCTCTGTGACCCACAGGGGCAGAGCAGCAATGCAGAGAAGTAAGGTCAAACTGAGGAAGGGTTGTTTGGATCCAGGGTCTGAAACGTGTGAGGGCCATGGACTGGCGGGGGGTGTTTGTCCAGGGCATTCCTAACTCCAGAACACAGACCTCAGGAGGCCAAGAGCGAGGAGGCGGCTGAGTCTTGCCCTTCTGCTGGCCTGGATGCCCTTTGGAGCACCTGGCATGGTTCAGCAAGTGACTGACCACGCCGCCGCGAATGCTCGTCCCAGCATTCCTGAGGTAGTCTGTCCTGCGGTGGGGTGAGGTGCTGTTGGATGGGCATGATAAACAGCTTAGACCAGAAGGGAAAAGGTCACCTTTTGGGCTGAGTCCTGTGGGAGGGGCCATACTTACTAGGGGAAAGAGCACTGGTCCTTAAAAGGTATAATGAACCTGCCCTTAGCACTTGTCCAGTTGCCAGGTCCTGCACTAAACGTGAATGTTATTTGCCCAGGATTGCAGGCTCTAAAAGAGAACTCGTGGGCTAATTCTGTGGTGGCCAGAGACAGCTTATCCCAACTCATGAAAACCAACCATTATACTGTCAGGAATTTTGCAACCCAGCTGTTAAACACAGGCATTATTAAACATTAAGTTACACAAACTTACAATTAAATAAATTATATCACACTTGATCTTAGCCCAAAGACCGAGAATCAATATTAAATTACATTAAAATACTCAAAACTCATCGCTTCCTATATATTTTACTGTATTTTACTAGTATCTCTCCTCTTGAGGATATTCACATTCATCGTATCTACAGTAAACTCTCCATTAACCAGAACTCAAGCAACGGACACAAGCTTTTCTGCTGGCTGCTTGAGATTGTGCCGGTTGCTTGAGTTCCAATTAACGGAGAGTCTGCTTACACATATCCGGCCTCTACCAATCCCCACGGGTGCCGGGTAACTGAGAGTCTCCTGTATGTGGCAGAAATACTACGAAATGGAAATTCCGTACAACTCTGTGTTCAGTGACGTTACGTGGTGCAAATATTTACACCACAGAAATCAGCGAATGCTGTAACTCAGCACACACACCCGCTCCACAGGGGGGTTGTTAGAAACATGTGCCAGCACCTCACTGGCAAAGCTGATGTCGGGATTTTGTCTTTAGCCATTTCTCACGAGTTTCCGTATTCCTCATCTGTCCCCATAAACAGGATCCGAACCCCACTCCAGCCTTTGGGTTTCCCCACTGCAGATTCGGAGTGAGCTGCCTCACATATCCAAAACTCACTGCTCAATACCCAACCGAGGGCGAGAATAATCGTGTCCTTTACTGATCTCTTAACACTCTCCCCCTCCTCCTCGCCCAGCTAAGTCCCCATTTAACCCTCACACCACCCGAGGTTGGTGCACTGTTATCTACCCATTTCACAGATGATGAAGTGAGTCACAGGGAAGTTAAAGCAACTCTCCTCCAAGGCAACCAGCTAAGACAAGGCTGGAATTGTCATATAACCACTAGCTCTACAAATAAAGAATAATCTGATAATCTGATAAGGGAACTTGATTAAGAGGGTTCAAAGCCAATCCTCATTTTTACTTCCAACTGCCAGAGGGCATTCATTTTGATGTAGTTTTATTGCTCTTAGTCACATCCAATAAAACAGACTCATAAAATGTGGCCTGAGGTCTTCAGGGAACTTTAATGAAGAAGTAAAACTATTCAAGTTAATGTCCCACTGTTTCAGTTCATGGAGTGCTTCTAAATCAATCAATTATTAATTTGGAATTGAGATGCAACTATATAACCAACCCAGTTCAAGACTTGGGTACCATTTAAAGCCCAGCGTGTTTAAGTAACTTGTTGAAAGCTATACAGCTGTAAGAGACATTAAGGAGGTGTGTCTGACTCTGGAGCTCCTGCTCCTGGGAGTGGCAGAAGATGATTCTTGTAGAAGAATATTTAATGGCAGGGAAAAATGCCTGAGATCTAGTAAGTGAAAAAAATGTAATAAGTTAAAAAAAAATAACTATTTTATCAGTTCTTGGATACATACAGTTTTTCACATTTAACATCAGAAATCAGGGTGCATCCAAATCAATTCCAGGTGAATCATAAATATTAATGGTAAAGGTAAAATAATAAAAAACAATAAAGCTTCCAGGAGATACTATAAGAAGAATATCTTCATAATATTGGAGTACGAAAAGATTTATCAAATAGGACACAAAACATAACCACAAAAGGTCAATAAATTGTACTAAATTAAAATTGAGAAAATTTGTGCATTTAAAGACATAGTAAGAGAATGATATAAACAAATACTGACATGTACACCTGGAACTAATATAGTGTTTTGTTAAACTATACCTCAAAAAAAAAAAAAAAAAAAGATGAGAAGTCAAGCCATTGAGTGAGAGAGGACATCTGTAATACATACCCACAAAGGGGACACATATCAGAATGTATATCAAACTCCTACAAATCACAAATAGGCAGACAGTCAATGGAAATATTAGTCAGAAGATTTGAAACAGGAACTTCACAAAAGAGAACATTCAAGTGGACAATAAGCACATGAAAAGGAACTCAATCTCATTAGCCTCCAGGGAAATGCAATTTAAAACCACCATGAGACACCATTGTCCACCCACAAGAATGACTGAAATAGAAAAGAAGGAGATTGCCAAGTGTTAGCAAAGATGGAGAGAAACAGAAACTCTCAGATATTGCTAGTAGGATATTAGTTAGACAATCACTGGTACAACTGTTTGGTAGTGTCTGTGAAAGCAGAACGATTCTGCGTAAGCCCTGTGACCAGTCATTCTCTCCTAGGGATCATCCAAGAGAATGTCACACGTGCATGCAGCAAAAGACAAGCATCAGAACATTCTCAGAAGTATCATTAGCAATAGCCTCAAACTGAAAACCACCCATATTAATAGAACAGATACACAAATAGCAGCAGATTTACAACATGGAATTTTATAGAGCAACAGAATTATTAACTCAGAGCTACATGCAAAGACATGGATCAATTTCACAAACGCAATTTTGAGACGTGAGGCACAACAGAGTTTATGTAAAAACAAAAACAGGCAAAAAGCAGTCCATTTTAACGGAAGGTAGAATAACAGGTACTTTTGGGGAAGTTGGGAAAAATCATGCCTAGGAGGTGGTTTGAGGAGGTGTTCTGGGGAGTGCAGTTGATATTACATTTCCTGATTGGGTGAACATTCATAAATTATACACTAATAACTTGTGTACTTCTATATGTGTATGTATATATCACACTTCAGTGGGAAAAAAAAGAGTGTAGGCAAAATTCAACAATTTGAGATGGAGAAAGTTAATTAGTCACGGACTTTTGTGGAAAGACTTGTTCAGTGATGCCCTGCAGTCATCAGGAAATTGCACCCAGGAGGTAGGAGTGAGATGCATGCAGGGCCTGAGAAAACCCAGTGGACCTAGAATGCTATTGAATAATAACATGAAAGACAGGAGAGGAGAGAAATCATCTAAGTTTCTCATGTTTCCAAGAAGGATACAGGAAAAGATGAGTGTTAAACTTTGAAAAGTCAAGCTAAGAATCTAATTTCTAAGTAAGGAGAAATACAATGTATAATTTCAAAACCACTAATGGGGGGTTGGGGGGAGATTAAAGAAATCTCCACTGGTCCAACAGAAAACTAAAAAGGATGTGAAAAGAAACAAGAATAAGTCACATCATTATGCTCTATGCCTTAAATGTGTGTTGTATGCCAATGATATCTCAATAAAACTGGGAAGAGGTAAAAGAAAAGCATGGAAAACAAGAAATGCAAAATGCAGGGATACAAATAAATAATGTCCAGTAATCCCCCAAAATGTGATAGTTTAAATGTGTCTGAAAAGACAGAGACTTCCACAGTATGTTACAAAGACAAAATGCAGCTCCATGTGGATACTTATAAAACGTGGTGACAGACAAAATGAATCTGAAAGGCATGAGAAAATATGTAACAGGCAAATTCCAACCAAAATAAAACTGGCGTCACAATGTAACATAATACAAAATAAATCTTTTTGTGTGTGGGGGTGGGTTCCCTGGCTGGGAATCGAACCCAGGCCACAGCGTTCAGAGCACCGAAGCCTAGCCACTACACCACCAGGGAACCCCCACAAAATAAATCTTAAAGCAAAAAGCAATTCATATTGTAGACCTTACCACCTCCCTCAGAAACTAATATCAGATGAAGCTTATAAAAAAATAAAAGCATGTGGTTTGAAGGATACAATTGACAGACATGATCTGAAAGGAAGATGCTCAACTCTGCACTTACAATTAGAGAACTGTATTTGTTTGTTTTCAAGAACACATAGAGCCTACACATTTGACCACATATTGGACCCCACAAAGGAAGAACCAACCATATATAGACCTAGTGCAATGAAACAAAAAATGACTCTCAAGAAGAGTCTCCAGACCTGGTCAGGCATAACTAAAAGTAGGAATGACACAACGTATGTAGTATTCCCGTTAAAAATGTTTAACTCAAATCTAATGATGAAGTCCTTCTTGGCGGATACATTCCTTCTTTATTTTTGGCGGGGGGTGGGGCAGGGAGGGGTGGTTCCCTGGCTGGGAATCAAACCCAGGCCACGGCATTGGGAGCGCCAAAGCCTAGCCACTACACCACCAGGGAACCTCCCGATATATCCCTTCTTGAGGTCCACAAGAGATACACAGAGTGAGGTTTAGAAGGGTCCTGAGCTCAGGTACTTCTGTCCCAGTAGAAAGGATGCTCCAAGGAAATGCTCATGAATATAACAAAGGCCACTCATACCACGCTGGAGATGCCACTGGTTTTTAGGAGATCTGTACCAGGAACTGAGGACAAAGACCCCACATATTTCTATGCCTCAGTCTCCTTATGCAGCAGGCATGGCACTGACTGGTGTCTGGCTTAAAGTCAGAATCCTGTTGAAAGAGCATCTACGTACTTACCTTTCAGGAGATGAAATTCTCATTTGGGTGCACCCTGAATGTGTGTCTGAGGCACTGCTCTTGACTGAGCTAGAGAAAATCACTTGTCCACATCTGCACAGCTGCTTCCATGTGAAAAAAATCAGCTTTATAGCTCCCTTGATTAAAAAAAAATATTCTGGTCAAATACTCTCACAAAGGAAAGAGAACCTAGCTTCGAGTCTACAGAAAGGGGAAAAGATTTTCTGCTCTGCTACCAGGTTTCGGATCTGTACAAGGTGTGTGTTCGCTCCCGGGGGGGTGGCTGTGCTGCCTGAGCCAAAGACATGCATGCACTGTCCTTGAGTGTGGAAAGAGCTGGCTGGTTTGCATGCGATCCACACCGGTGTGCCCACAGACGGCCACGTGGCTGTCACGTTGCTCTTCTTCCGTCCTGTGTGAGGCACTGACACATTCCTGCAGAAACAGTTAGTATGTTACTTTTCTTCATGCAAATCCAGGCCCACAACGCCAGAGTACCTCGTACATCCAAGTCTCCCCTGCCATCCAAGGTGGAGCAAGTTTCACAGCCAAGTATAAATGTTCCTGACAGAACATCTTAATCTTTTCTCTGTCATTTTGGCAGTTTATCATTGCATATGGTTATTAGGTCCATCCAGGAGCAGTTTCCACTTTTTGGGAGCTTTTCTAATTTTGGATCATTCTTATACTGGTCAGCTTTCAGGAAACGATTCCGAGCCTGCGCAGCTGCTCCAGGCCAAACCGGGCAGGCAGCTCCAGGCCATGGGGCCACCTCGGGTCATCCTGGGACACATCCATGTACCAGCATGCACCATGGTTTGGGCCCTGGGGGTGCATCTGGGTACAGTGGGCACCACAAGCACCAGGGCCACCAGACCTGCATGGGCTGTGTGGGGGGAAGGTCTGGGTGACCTTTTTTTTCTTTTCCTGGGCCTCAGGGTGGCTCTTACTAGTATGCCTGGTCTCGGTTCCTGGTCGCTGAGACTGGGGTGCAACCCCACCCAGGCTACTCTTTCACTATAACAAAATGTACAAGGGACAGCTTTGCAAAGGCTAATGGCAATATGGCATCTGAAACGACATCAATGTGCCTTTCTTATTCTGTTATATTCAAATCCGTTCTTGCACGGATCTTATGCCCATGCATAACTTCCTAACATCAGCTCTTCCAAAAGTTGACACATTTCACGATACGATGTGAAAGAAAAAACCACCACCACCCACATTTGGGAATACAACTAATCTCATCAGAAACATCTCTAAGAAGCGGGACCCTCTTCAGGCTCAGGGTGATAGAGACAAATGTTTAAAAATATTAGTTTTCCCCTTGAAAGCTCAAATTTTATTATTGGCAAGAAATACTGGCAGTTATTTCCTCGCAGTGACTGGCTCATTTCAATCATTTTATGAGAAAAATAAAAAACAAACAAACCTGCCAAGTGTTCAAGTCTGAATACCTGTGGTTTGTCTATCAGCTTCTCCTTCCCGTTAAAATGGTGTTTTATGAACAAAGCTTTAACTCCCCACTCACAGAAGCCTAACATGCTTTCCTAGGAGACAAGGCTTTCTCCGTAAGTCCCACTTTTATTACATATTACACATCCCACTGTTATTATATATTAGAAAGATGTATACCCGAGAGTTAAGATTTAACAAAATTATTCATTCTTGTTGCTTTATTAAGGCTCTCCTATTAATAGGCTTTGTTTTTTAAAGACAGGAGTTGCTTTTGCAAATGTTAACACAGTGAGAAAGGCAGTAACTTCTCCGTGTTGTTATGAAAATAGGTCTGACCTGTATGGATACTTCTGCCCACCTCTTCCAGGGTCCGAAGACCTACATCACACCATCTTGTCCTGATCTCTACCTAATTCGACATTATGTTTGTATTTTGTCCCCAGGAACAGTCCAGTGGCCTCCTCTGGAGCACCCGGGTGCTGGGGGGTACTGAGTCAAGTTCACCCAGGGTCCCCTCACCCCTCTTTCCCTGACCTCACTTCCTCTTCCCCTCCAACAGCCCCTTTACCCTTGGCTTCCCCAGAGGACAAAAACAATGCGAGAGGAAAAGCCTCAATTTAAAGAAATTGTCCTGGGTTGAGGGAGGTTCCCCGGGGATGCAGTGGCTAGGCTTCAGCATTCTGAACACCATGGCCTGGGTGTGATTCCCAGACAGGGACCCACCCCCCCATCCCCCGGCAAAAAAACCAGAAATTGTCCTGGGACACTGCACATCACAAACGTTACTGTAGCGATTTGTTTTAAACTGAGACAGCTTCACTATTCTTCTTCTGGTTACACAAGTAATAGATGCTGGTTACCTAAGTCAAATCCCACAGAAGTGCAGAAAGTAAACACTGAGAGTCGCCCACAATCCTACACCCCATACACTCTTTGGTTTCTATGCCTTCAATTCCTCAAATATATTCTTTTCACATATACACACACACACACACACACACACACACACACACACATGTTGAGATGGGATGTTTCTCTGCTACTTTCTCTTTTCACTTAATACATCACAAGACATTGTTTCTCTTTTAGCAAATACACATAGGTCTAATTCATTCTTAATACAACTGACGGTGGACACTTAGGTCTTTCCTAGATGTTCCCGATTCCACACAGTGTTTGTACTTATGTCTCCTCACAATATCGTAAGTGTCTCTATGGTGACAGCCCCTCAAAGTGGACTTGCTGGACCCAAAGGTATGTACATTTTTTAATAAGGTGGATGCTACTGAATTGCCCTCCAAAGAGGTTGTACTGACCAACACTCCCTCCAAGGATGTCCACTGTATTTTAAAATGACCTGATTATACACCCATTTCCCCAACACACCCAGTGGATTGAAGTCCTCTCAGAAATGAA
This sequence comes from Lyroderma lyra, assembly GCA_004026885.1. NCBI lineage: Eukaryota > Metazoa > Chordata > Mammalia > Chiroptera > Megadermatidae > Lyroderma > Lyroderma lyra. The sequence continues at coordinate 137,107 of PVJL010004035.1, forward strand.
TTGTGCCTGCTTGTCTGTCCTTGGGTCACACCTAGCATGTCATAGGAGCTCAGTAAACTGATGTGAAGTGGATGTGAGTGAATGGATAATTTTAACACCACCACCAGCTCTCTCCATGTGTGCCAGGCATCATTCCAAGTCTTTTATCTGCATGAATTTATGGAACTCTGTTAACTACTAGGAGTAGGTATTACTATCCCCATTTGCAGATGAAGAAACTGAGGCTCAGACAAGTGAAGTGACTTGCCCAGGCCATGAGACATCGTAACAAATGACTCCAGCATCAGGGAGAAACCGTTCAACTCCAGGAAAGTAATGCTGACTTTCAATCATGTTCCCATTGTCCCCAACTTTGGATCTCTGGTTTCATTAGGAATGTTTTAGGATCTACTTAAGCAACCTGAGAGACTATTTCATGAAATCAAATAACATTGCAAAACCTTACAAATTTGTTTCTGGACCCTGCTCATTACTGTCCATAGATTCATCTTACACAGTTAAAGTCATAGAGGTATTTTGTCTCTTGTATTGGGCGGCAGGGTGTCTGGTGAGCTCTTTACCTTACATGATCATTCAGGTGTAATGAATGCTGTGCTGATCCCACTCCCCGGTCCCCCATCTTCACCCCCAGTGCAGGCTGTAGAAGGCAGGCTTGGACTTGGCCACCAAGGATGAGTCAGGTTGGGACATGAGGAGTGGAAAGAGTCCACTTGATAAAAGGAAGGGACAGTGCAAAGGCTCAGAGGCAGGGACTATTCAGGGGAAGAGCTAAATTTAGTGATCTTTTTATTTATTTACTTATTTACTTATTTTTTTCGGGGTAGTTCCCTGGCTGGGAATCAAACCCAGGCTGCAGCGTTGAGAGCACTGAAGCCTAGCCACTACACCACCAGGGAACTACCTAAATTTAGTGATCTTGAGAAGAGAAAACAAAAGAGAAGCATGGTGAGGGAGGTAAAAGCTGAGAAACCTGAGCTATTCAGGTGCTACGGTAGCAGGCAGCAGAGAGCTACGGCAAATATGTGAGTGTCCAGTCACTGCTCAGGGCTGTGCTTCAGGGTGACAGTGCTGGATGGAGCAGACCGGGAGGAGGGAGCACAGGCTGGTGGTAGGGAAACCACTTTAGGGATGACCATAAATAGCTCTGCTATCAGCACCTCCCCCACAACCCTCTCCTCCTCCTGGGTACAGATTTCTAATAATGGAATCACCATTTTTCCCCTCCAGGGAAGGAGGTCTGAGTCACTCTGACTCCTGCCCCTACACCACCCGGGAGGCTGCAATTGTGCGCATTCTATCTCCACACCATCTCTGGAGTCTTGCCCGGACCCTGTGGCAGCCTGCCCGTGGTTTGGGGGGCCTTGGCCTCCCTTCCCCAGGCCTGACCCCCTAACATCCCCTCACTGCTGTTGCCTACAAACATATCACAAAACTAAGGCCCTGGGGGGTCCACCTGGATGACATGCAAATCCAACACCAATCCCTGCCTCCCACCCCCACCCCGGCCCCAGACCCTAAGTATCCTTGAAGAACCAGCTCACCAGGGTCTGCCCAGAGGGGACTTTCTCTTTGGCAGATGCTTCACGGTCATCTACACTCCTCTTGGGAAACCTCTCTTGTACCCGTTTTGTGGTGACTGCATTGGTGTGTCTGGCTCGTGGAGGGCAGGAACTCAGTGATATGCATTTCTGTGCCTCCACAGGGAATGTGCACATGACCTAGACTCATTAACCAATTGGGGTTTGATTAAAAGTCTGGGAGGGAGAGATTTTGCAATTCTCCTGGCTCCAAACGGGAGGATCTAAAATAACACCTTTCCTTTAAAACACCATCTTTCTCTCTAAGGTGGCTTTCATGACCAGGAGTGAGCGCCACCAGGAGTCCCAAACAAGTGCAATAAGTACGACAGGCTCTGGTTTCCCTTTCTTTCTCCTTAGAACAAGAGGTCAATGGGCTAGGTATGTATGAACTACAGATCTACTATTTCCATGCTGAGTGGCTGTCAGCAAGTGTCCTAACCTCTCTGAGCCAAGGGCACTGACAGGAGCTACCTCACCAAACCAGCACTGTACGGGGAAGCTTGGCACGGAGCTGGCGCCCTGGGAGGTGAGCAGGGAGAGGCAGTTTAACGTGAAGGCTTTTCCCGACTCCCAGGGCTGTTGCTGTGCTTGCAGAGGACACAATGTGCCCCCCACCCGGACTCCTCTGCAGGCAAAAGCCAGACTATGGAACACACTGAGGCTTCAGCAGTGCCTCCGCAATGCCAGCACGTGGCAACCAGTCCTCCATGGAGAGGGGTGGGCAGCAGTCTCTTCATGACCATCGTGGAAGAGGCAGTGTGGGTAGCTGAGCTACATTAAGTGAATCTGAGTGTCTGGGTCAGAAGGATCCTCAGGGCGTCCATTCTCCCAGCTCACAGGTACGGGCACCGCGGACAAGGTACCTGATCACACCAGGATGGCATGGACACCAGAAACCAGAAGCTTCCATGGCCTAGGCTTGTGTTTTGGGCAAGAGAACTGGCAACAGAGTGAAAGGGATAATGGGTCTGTCTGGGCTATGCTGGCCTTTGACTGAGGCCTTAGACTTTGCGGGGGGGCAAGAGCAGCCCCCCACCCCCACCTTGGGCTCAGTCTGCTGGCTGTCAGGGCCACAGCAATGGCTTTGCCTGGCTGGGACAGGGAGAAGCCAATGTGTGAAGGCAGTAATTCAAGGTCACTTTGCGGGCGCAGCTCCATCTGGCAATGCCGACTGTGAGGCAGTGAACAGGGAGAGCTTGAAAGAGGCTGTGGAGCATTTGGCGTGAGTTGTGAATGGGAAAGTGGGGGGCTGGGGTCCGACTTGTCTCAATAAAAACCCGCCCCCCACCCCCGCGTGTGTGTGTCTCATTTCAAGAAAAGGGGTGGAGAGAGAGAGAGAGAGACTTGGGTTGTTTAGGGCGGAGCCAATCAGCAGCGTCTTTTCTATGAAAACAAACAAAAATGGCACTGTTTACCTGGGTAGGCGCTGTTGCTTCAGCCCCGGCTGCTCGCGGAGTACCATCTGCAGGCGGCGAGCGTGGGCGGCTGCGCTGGCGTGCGGCGAGTCCCCCGGGCCGTCCACCCGCGGCGTGTGCCCGCGTCGGCTGCGGGGCCTGGCACGCTTCCCGCTCGGGCTATGCTGAGGGACTCTGTGACTGGCCGCCTGACCTCCCGGGGAGACGCTGACGGGGGACTCCAGTCAGTCTGCACCCCCCCCGCCGCCCCAGTGGAGGGAATGGGAGGACCTGAGAGAGAACTTAAGGCGACCTGAGGAACCCGGGGCGGGGGGGGGGGTCTGACTTGGGTCACGCGCCCCGGGGTCTCAGCCTAGCGAACCCGAGGCAGTTCCCTCAGACAGGCCTTGTGGGGTCTAAGCTGATGCGTCCGCAGCCGACAGCCCGGTTTTCACGGGGGGCATCCTGGAGAGAGGGGGTGAGCCTCGCTAGAGGGACCCCTAAGCCTCCAGCTCCGACGCCAGCGCGCGGGCCCAGCGAAGCTTCCCGCCGCGCGGGTGGAAGCGCGGGCTGCGCGCAGGGTCCGGGCCAGCGCGGCCGGGCCCCGCCCACTCCCGGCGCGGCCCAATGGGCGGGCGGCCC